>WOVY01005227.1:0-10780 GCA_013436015.1 Rhipicephalus annulatus | reverse complement strand
ATGTTGTGTACACGACAAACATAACTTAAGTTGAACCGTAATTTTGTATGGCAACTAAGTATTTAACACCCATACAACTCATGTTGGTGTGGCGCAGTCACTCTGCGTTCTGCTTCGGTGGGAGACGGACGTGTGATGGCTCGCTCCGTGCGAGGTGCTTCGGCGGCCGCTGCTGGCCACGGTGTTAGGTTCCCTTCTGCACCATCGGATTACCGGTTTTTGTTGCCTACATTGCCGTCGGGTGACAGTATGGAAGAGTGTGTGTTTCTGCACGGGGATTTGGAAAAAGACCATACCGGTTGGAAGACTTTCGGGCCCCGTTGGAAGAAGTGGGACTCATCAAGGCGATCATTTGCATTGGAGCCTTCCAGATGAATCACATCTGGCTAGCGAAGATGCGAAGCAAGGATGACAAAGAAGCATTACTCAAAACAGGTGGACTCCGAGTCAAGGGTGGCTTCTGTGCTATCATCGACCCTATCCAACATGATGTAACCGTGAAAATTCACTGGGTTGACTTTGCGGTCTCGAATGAGAGCATTCGACAAGCGTTGGGGTGAGTTTGGTGAAGTTCTGGAGGTTTCCAATGACTACTGGACCGTCGCGGGCTTTGAACAGCGCGATATCGACGACGAGGGTGGTGCGACTGAAACTGAAGGAAGGCGTGGTGCTAGAAGACTTGCCGCACCTTTTTAAGATTGGAGGGGGCACCGTCCTTCTTGTGGCCCCGGGTCGGGCACCGCTTGCCTAAGGTGTCACATGCAAGGACACATACGACGAGACTGCCAGACTCCCCGCTGTGGTGTATGCCGAGCGTTTGGTCATGAAAGTCAAGATTGCGTCAGGAGTTATGCAGAGTTACGAAGACCGTGCTGCCAACAGACGACGCCCAAGATAATCTAATGGACGCCGAAGAGGCTGAGAAGTTGGCCCCTGGCAGCAACGTCGTGGGACCCGCGCGGCGGTTCAGGCAACTGGAGAAGAGACAGCCGACGCGACAACGCAAGATGACAAAAACTCAACGAAAGAATCCGAGGAGTTGGCCGCAACAGACGGCCAGCAGGACATTCAAGAATCGATGGAGGAAGATATTGGTGCCAGTGGCGAGATCGCTACGCCAGCGGCCGCACAGAGTCTCCGGAAGCGACCACGGGACGCGGCAAGCGTTGCCGAGTGGAGAGCACGGAACGCAACCTGAAACGCTCGGAGCGTCTGTGGCATCGCGTCACGGGCGCTAAGAGTAAAAAATATGCCCTCGAAACCCGGTCGGCGTCATCGTCCGCCGGTTCGGGGACAGGATCTAGACGCGTAAGACCCCGGTTTTCCCACTGCACGGTGTACGAGACACGGTAAGCGCAGGATTGTAGTTTCCATCTTTGTCATCAACATGGCTGGCATGACTGCGCCTTTACGCATTGGTACGCTGAATGTTACGTGGTCTAGGAACGCGTCGCAAACAGTACCAAGTTGAAAACGCTTGATGCAAGAAAAAGGACCCTTGACTTGCTCGCGGTTCAGGAGACTAAAGTTAGTACTGAGGACGCGACTGATAGCTTGGTAGCAGAATTTTCATTGCGGTACAATGCGTGTGTGAGCTATGCAGTGGGAGCATCAGCCGGATGTATTATTTTGTCAAGGAACTCTCTTGGTATTGTAGTGGAAGAGGTCAAAATTTGCCTACATGGGCGTTTTGTTTTGTGTGACTTTTGTTACGGGAACACTAAATTTAGAGTTATCTGTGTATACGCACCTACGAATTCGAGAGACAGAGTTTGTTTTTCGGGAAATTCAAGCGTACTTTGAATGTCAGAAATGTGTGGTTTCTGTTGGGTGACTTCAATTGTGTTTTGACCCAAGAAGATTGCACGTATACTGCTAAATTAGGAGATGAAAGCGTTGGGTTGCTTAGAGACAGCCTTAATAAGTACTTTTTTACATGACGTAGCTCTGTTTGCGATGGGTGGCAGTCGCCAGCACTTCACACATTTTCAAGGTTCGAGTCACGCACGACTAGATCGAGCATATGTTTGTTCTGAGATAGTACCTTTATGTCAGAACTATGACGTTTATGCTGTTTCCTTCAGTGATCATTGCTTAGTTTTGGTTGAGATAGGTAGAAAGTGCAAAAAGAAGGTTGTATGGGAAACATGGAAACTGAATACTAAGATAATTACGTACGAAGGGTTTGGTAGATAAGACAAAGAAGGAAATCGAGAATTTTTTCAAAAACGCAGAAAGGGAGTGCCACGGAAAGATGGGAATTATTTAAGCAAAAGATAAAAATGAATGCAATAGAGTGTGGTTTGCTACATGCAGTATCAAGCTCGAAAACAGGAACGTGAGCTACGGGCAGAGCTAAATGATTTAATGAATATTGAAGCAGAAAACCCGGGCTTATTCACACATCAACTGCAGGTTGTCAAAAACAAGATTGAATGTCTTGAAGAAGATAAATATAAAGGCGCAATTATACGAGCAAGAGCTGAGAGATACCTCGTAGGTGAAGCCCCGACAAAGCGAGCCTTGTCAGATGAAAAGGCATATGCTCGAGCTCACGACATACTAGAGATAGAATGGAATGGTAAAATATTGAAAGAACATAAAGATATTATGAAAGCTTTTGAAAAACTATTATGAGGACTTGTTTGCTTATCGCGAACCAAAGGAGCCGGGTTTTGTAGATGAGTTCTTGATAGAAATGCCGACACTTAAAGCTGAGGACACAAATTTATTGGAAATGTCTATTAGTATAGGGGAAATTGAGAAGGCTATCGATGATCTCGGCATGGGCAAATCACCTGGTCCAGATGGCATTAATGCCGCCTTTTACAAGGCGTTCAAGGAGGATATGGCCGCCGCATTGCATGAGGTTTTTTCAGAGTCTTTAGATCGCGGAGCTTTGCCTCCATCGTTTAATCGAGCACACACCGTGCTGATTCCTAAAGGGAAAGAGCAACATGTTTTACGCAAAGTGACAGGATACAGGCCAATCACGCTAACAAACGTAGATTATAAGGTGTTTATGAAAGTTCTGGCTAGGAGGTTGCAAGGAGTTATATACAAGTTGGTCGGGTCACATCAGACTTGTGGCATCAAGCGTAGGAGCATATTCACGAATATTCATGTTGCCAGGAGCATTTTGGAGTATTGTGACGCTGCGCTTCTAAAAGTAGCTATGTTGCAAATTGATCTAGCCAAGGCTTTCGACATGGTTCCACACAATATACTCTTCATGCTAGCTGAGTACGTTGGTCTTGGTGCGATCATATGTAAAGGTATTAAATTGGCATATAAAAATTCAACCACAAATTTAATTGTTAATAGAGAACTCTCACAGCGCATACAAGTACTTTCCTCCGTGCGCCAGGGCTGTCCTTTAAGTCCTTTGCTCTTCGCTCTATTTTGGAACCATTGTGTCAGAAAGTGATTCACCATGCAGGGATTAATGGTTTCAGGTTGCAGTCGTGTGAAGTGCGTGTTTTGGCATACGCCGACGATATTGCCTTTTTTGCAGTTGATGGAGAGAGTGTCACTTCGTTATTAAAAATCACTCAAAGGTTTTGTGACACGAGTGGAAGTTTCATGAACAAAGAAAAAAGCATTGGTTTATGGCATGGTAATTGGGACCTTACGCCCAGTTCTTTTGGAAATATTCAGTGGCTCACGACGCCTAGTCGTTACCTTGGGGTACCAATGGACAGGTATCAAGACAGTGAAGCATTTTGGCTTGAAAAGGCTGAAGAACTGCGCGCGACCGCCGAAGGATGGGGCGGTCGTGGCTTATCAATTTTCTCTCGGTCAGCTGTATGCAACGTGTTTCTGGCTGCTAAAATTATGTACCTTTTGCAAGTACTTAGTTGTAAGCGTAAAACCATTCACAAAGTCCACAGGGTATTCGCCACGTTCATCTGGAGCTCTACGTGGGAGAGAACATCTAGAACGAACTTGTTTCGGCGGGTTAAGCAAGGAGGGCTGTCTCTGTGCCATCTGTTTCTTAACCAAGTAATATCACGCTTCCTGCTCATTAGAGACCAGAGAGACTCTTTTTTACGTTCGTTATTTCAAACAACGCTGTTACACCACATGCCTGACTTCTTTGTATCTTCCGACAGGCGAGAACGACACACCTTGTCACCGTTCTTGCGCGAAGTTGTGTTCTCATATCGTTTCTTAAGGGCGAGGTTTTCGATGGATTACCTAACTAATGTGAAAAGAAAGCGCCTTATGAAAGACCTAATACAGAATGTTTTTCCTGTGCCCCTGTACCGTTCAAGGTATGAAAAATCATATGGTCATGACGTACTAAAGCGAGTGAAAAACATGTGTATACCACCCAATGTGAAAACCTTCTTTTTTAAACTTCATACGGGAACCTTGCCAGTAAAAACGTGGCTTGAAGAGAGAGGGATGTATGTACCATGGGGAAGCAGCTGTCTCCTGTGTAACAACCTGAGACCATTGAACATGTGTTTATTGATTGTAAGAACGCTATTTTCTTTTGGGACATTTACAGAGAACTTTAAAAAAAGATTTACCTCTTACTTCATATGGAATTCGTTTTTTGCCTTGTGATAGTTCTGTGCAAAATTTGGATGTTATATTTGTACTTGGTCTTCATTCGGTTTGGCGTAGTATGCTATCGTACAGACACTGTGATGTGAGGGCTCTATCCGTTAATGAGTGTTTCGTGGAAGCTGTTATAAAAGTGCGAGATTTGTATAAGACTACTGACTGTAATGAAGATGTAATATCTTTGTTTGACGCGTTGTCACGCATGAAACACGTGTGATAGTGATTGTCATATTAGCTTGACCTGTAGTCAAGAAGGCAATAAAGAAAAAAAAATTGGTGTGGCGCAGTGGTTAGCGTCTTCGAATGGGGATCCGCAGGTTGCACGTTCGATCCTCCGTGGCGCCTTGTTTTTTTTTTTTTTTACGGGACGGGTGTTTTTTATACTGTTTTTATGGAATTCTTTTTATTTTTTGTGGCAGCTCGTCACGGTGATTATGACGTCATTTCGCGCCTCAAGTGTTGCCGGCACTGCGCACCCACCATACCCCCCATGCGCCATGGTGGGCGTTTCCCACCATTCCCCACTACACTAATCCACTATAATGGTGGGTGGTGGTTTCCACCATGCCCACCATTCGTTTTTTTCCGATAGGGTTGTTATCATTGATACGATAGCTGGTTTTAATAAATCTTGTGACGAATTTTCGTTCGTATTGTCTTTGTGAAGACACTGTCAGAAGCTGTCCGCTTTCTTCGGTAATATGTTCACATGTGTATCGCTGGCGTACCAAGTCGGGGAAGATAAAAGGGTGGTCTGGTTACACCCACCTCCCGAAAATGTTCATTCTTGCATGAGTACGCGTACGCTTGGTCCACTTCTTTCCGCTGGTATCCTTTCCCACGCCGCTTTGCCCTCTCGCCGAGCGCCCTTCCTTTTCCTCGTGTGGCATACGTCATAGCTGACGCACACCTTGACACACCGTCTACATACGGTTGCCGCTACTCGGGCCGTCGACTCCGTCAATTGCGTTGTAGGTGCGTGCTTGTTGGCGAACCGTTACTCCCTTAATCGTGCCGGTATGGACACTGCGTTGCGCGCACGCCTTCAAAGAATTGCCAGCGCGATGAACCCGTACGGGGCACGACAGGCCTAGCACGTGCTGCACGCATTGTCATGAGTCATGACCATCGTCAGTAGGCGCCATGCTGTCGCTGAGAAACGTAGCCTAGCAGCGCTCCCACACCTGGAACCCCAGTTCTCTCGGAACCAGCTTCCAGCGGCAGGGAGCGACAAAGGGATTAGAAGACGGTCTGCGAGTCTACGTCCCTACAAGTGATTCCTCCGGGCAGGCTTGTTTAGCGAGACGATGAAGCAGACCAACAGCACAGATCGTGTCTCCGCGATTCAAGTGTTTACTCCTTGGCTGCCCTTCCTGGAAAAGGCGGAAGAAGCAACCGAACCGCCAAATTGTTCCGGGAAGGAACCCCCATTTCCCCTATCCTCAGAGCATTGCGTAGAGAGGGGCAATAACTATTCGGCGGACCATGTGCTACTGAATTATGCCCTGTGGGCGGTGTCTTGTGTGTGTGTGATTAACGTTCCAATCAAGGAGGAGGAGCCCGACAGGGTTTAAAACGACGCTGCAGAGTGCAGGACGTCGCTTTGAACCCTGTAGCGGTTCAACCACCACACTCGTGGTTTGTGAAACTCCTAACCTTTCTATGCTGTAAATAAGTGTAAATAGTGCCATAAACCTGTTTGTTTTTCGCATCCCCATCTTGTCAGCGTTCGTTTTCTCCACCAGAAGCTACACCACGCTGCCGCAAGAGACCGTGCAGACCCCGGTCCGCAACAACCGAGATCAGCGCTGGGATTCCGAGCGACAACAGCTGAACAGCGCCGAAAGCCGCAACAACGGGTGATCAGCGCGGGAATTCGGAGCGACTACTGGTAAACAGTGCTGAGATCTACAACAACTGGAGAACAGCGCTGAAATCCACGACAACTGGTTGGCAGCGGTGGGATACGACTCAGCACCGCGATCCAACACAACTGGTGGCAGTGGTGGGATCCACAACATCACGCAGGCAGGGGCGTAGTCAGATTTTTTTTTTCCGTGGGAGTGGGGGAGTTCACGCCAACTCAATTGGAGGGAGGGGGGACGCAAGCATCCGTTTTTTTTTTCTGTGACGTGGCTATCAGCGGTAGTTTGAGTAGATTCATATGTATAAGCATGTATATCAAAGTAGCGAGACGCCCCCCTCTCCTTGTACGCATAGGTTGCGGAGAGAGCAAGTAAACGTAAAGTCATCATCATCAGCAACATCTTCATCATAATCATCATCATCATTAACCTGACTACGCCCACTGCAAACAAATTCCTCTCCCATCATCCACCAATCAACCCGGTCTTGTGCATTCTGCTGCCATGTTGTACCTGCGAATTTCTTCATTTCATGAGATCACCTACCTTTTTGTCTCCCCTTCGTGCGTTGTTCTTCTCTGGGAATCTGGTCATCATCATCATCATCTTCATCGTCATCATCATCATCAGCTGACTACGTCCACTGCAGGAGTACCGCAAGGCTGGGTGCTTTCCCCGGTGCTATTTAATTTACTAATGAGCACCATCCCACGTATACAGGATATAACAACTTATGTTTATGCAGACGATATCGCATTTTTTGCAATGACAGATGACATTCAAACCTTATATGAACGGCTGCAGACTTACCTTAATATATTGGAGAGCTGGCTCGATGGCAACAGCTTTTTACTTAATCCGAGTAAATGTGCCCTCCTTGTTTTCCCGCTGCAATACCCTGTGAACATCTCTCTGTCTTACCATCATGAGGATATACCACAGGTGGAATCTGTTAAATACCTTGGAGTAATTTATCACACATCGCTTAACTGGCAATCTCATATCGAATATATCGCCGGAAAAGGTGTGCGGGCCATTGGCATATTACGTAGGCTAAGCAACTACCGCACAGGTATGAGAAGAGACACATTATTAATGATATATCGCATGTATGTTCGTCCCATTTTGGAATTTGGTTGTGTGCTTTTCTCTGGAGTTCCAGCTTACAAGTTGCGGCCTCTAATTCTTCTGGAAAGAGAAGCTTTGCGCTTATGCCTTGGCCTTCCCAAAACAGTCGCCAACAATGTGTTATATCTCGAATCGAGGGTCCCCTCCGCTTTCTTGTAGAATTCGCCTTCTGACTGTTCAGACATTCTTAAGAATTTATGAATCACCATTACGACATTCAGAAACAGCCTTCATTTCCACCCCGGAATCATTTTTTGCTGCTAGATGGCCGCGATTTCACATGCCACAAATTATATTTGTGCAAAATTTGTTGGAGCCTCTAAACTTACGTATATGCGACATCATGCCGAGTCGTTATAATTCAGCCCCGGTGGAAATTCAATTCGACGACATTTTTCCTAATAATGCCAAATTACTTCCCCATAATATTTTGGATGGTTTACTACAAGATCACCTGCGCCGTATTACAACGAACGTTATTATTGCTACAGACGCATCGCAATACGACGAAAAGTCAGGGGTTGGTATGTTCAGCCCGATTTTAAATTGGATTTATTCCCTTCGACTACCCGATTTCATACCCGTTTTTGTGGCTGAGTTTCTGGCAGTAGTGCTCGCCTTACGCAAGCTAGATACAGCAATTACATCAGCTGTCATAATAACAGATTCCCTATCTCTCTGTGCAGCACTTTCTGTTGGTGCTGATAATCACGTAACAAGGGCGTTCCGTGTACTAGTACCTGTGCATTTGAGAAAAGTGCGATTAGTTTGGGGTGCCTGGACATAAAGGTTTGTTTCTGAATGAAATAGCCGATTACTTAGCTAAGTCGTCAATCAGCGAACCAATTCTACCGCTCTGTCCATCATCCGCTTATGTGACCGCTGCTCGATTCCGCAGACGTACGCTTATGCAAGTCTTTAAAGGTTCAGCACTAACAAACTCTACAGAATATCGCCATTTATTATATCCCTGGCGAAGAGACTTTTGCCGCACTCGAAAACAAGAAGTAGCTATCACAAGGCTGCGTTGCCGGGTACCAAATCTAAATTTCTATAAACACAGGTCTGCTCAGGCACCTTCGCCACTGTGCGCATTCTGTGATGAACTGGAAACAATAGACCATTTCTTTTTGACCTGCAGGCGGTTTAACACATTAAGAAAAAACCCTATTAGAAATACCTTTGCGTGGCATTGGTATGGACTTATCTCTGCCTGTCATTTTGTCTTTTGGAGCTTCCATTTCTGGTTTCTCTAATGGCACAGTATGCGCGGCCGTCCGGGACTATATTGATGAAACTAATAGGTTGACTAATTAACCAGTTTCATTATCTTAACATGTCCACATAATTATATACGTATAAATCAGATTATTGGTCTATTCTAAGAATAAATTTGTTTATGTATATATTTGTATGCATTACATTAGGCACCACACTTGCCTATAGGCTATCGGTAATCTTTCTGTTATACCTCCATCATTCTAAATCTGAACAGTAAATTTTAAAGCCACTCGATTCTTGGCCAATCCCCCACAGTGGGTATGCGCCACTATCAATAGGAGAACAACAACAACAACAACAACAATGGCCTCTCCCATATTCCGCCAGTCAACTCGGTCCTGCGCTTGCTGCTGCCATTTTACAGCCGCAAACTTCTTAATCTCATCTGCCCACCTAACCTTCTGTCTCCCCCTAACCCACTTGCTTTCTCTGGGAATTCAGTTAGTTACCCTTAATGAACAGCAGTTATCCTGTCTACGCGCTACATGCCTGGCCGATGTCCATTTCCTCTTCTTGATTTCAACTATGATATCCTTAACCTCCGTTTGTTCCCTAATTCCCTTTGCTCTCTTCTTGTCCCTTAAGGTTACACCTAACATTTTTCTTTCCATCCATCGCAGCGTCGTCCTCACATCAAGCTGAACCCTCTTTGTAAGTCTTCAGCTTTCTGCTCCGTAGCTAAGTACCGGCAAGATGCAGCTGTTATACACTTTCCTCTTGAGTGATAGTGGTAATCTACCTACCATGATTTGAGAGTGCTTGCCAAATGTGCTCCACCCCATTCTTATTTTTCTAGTTTCTTCAACCTCGTGGTTTGGCTCGACGGTTATTACCAGCCCTAAGTAGACCTAATCTTCTACAACTTTAAGTGAACTACTACCCATCTCGAAGGGCTGTCCTCTTCTGAGGTTATTGTGTATTACTTTCGTTTTTTGCAGATTAATTTTAAGACCTAGCTACGTTTCTGCTTTCCTTGTCTAGCTCCATAATCATGAGTTGCAATTCGTCCCCCGAATTACTCAGCAACGCAACGTCATCGGGGAAGCACAGGTTACTAAGGTACTCTCCAATAACTCTTATGCCTAACTGTTCCCATTGTAGGCCTCTGAAAACTTCCTGTAAACATGCGGTAAATAGCATTGGGGAGATTGTAACCCCCAGCATTACAGCCTTCTTGATTGGCATTCTGTGGGTTTTTTTATGGAGCACTATGGCAGCCGTTGATCCCCTGTAGATTTCTTCCAGGATGTTTATATATGCTTCGTCAACGCCCTGATTCCGCAGTGTCTGCTTGACTGGAATCTGGTCAGTTACCCTTCCTGATCAGTGGTTATCCTGCCTACGTGCAACGTGCCCAGCCTATGTCTATTTCTTTTTCTTGATTTAAACTATGATATCTTGAACCCCGGTTGGTTGGCTGACCCACTCTGATTATTCTTGTCTCTTAAGGTTACACTTATGAATTTTCTTTCCGTCGCTCGTTGCGTCGTCCTACATTTAGGCTGACCCCTCTCTGAAAGACTCCGTAGGTAAGTACCGGCAAGATGCAGCTGTTATATACCTTACTCTTGAAGGTTGGTGTCTGATTAGCATTCATGATTTTACAATGTTTGCCGAATGTGATCCACCCCATCCTCATTCTTCTAGTTATGTATTTCACTCTCGTGGTTCGGCTCCGCGGTTACTGCCTGTTCTAAATAGACATATTCCTTTACAAGTTCCAGTGTCTTTCCACCTATCGCAAAACGCTGTTTTCCCGCCGAGACTGTTGCACATTACTTTAGTTTTATGCGTATTAATTTTTAGGCATACTCTTATGCTTTCCGCGTCCAGTTCAGTGATTATGAGCTGTAATTTGCCCACTGAGTTACTCATCAAGGTAATGTCGTCAGCGAATCACAAGTTACTAAGATACCCTCCAATAGCTGTTATCC
>WOVY01005226.1:0-47172 GCA_013436015.1 Rhipicephalus annulatus | reverse complement strand
AACCAAAGTTTGTTCACAATCACGTGATCCACTCTCACTTATGAACTCTCCGGTTATTCATCAAAACAAAAGCAGACACAATTGACCATTTGCGGAAATCAGCAAGCTGGCTTTCCTGCAAAGTTGTTTTCCAACCAAAAGGTCTCGTTCGCAAACTGCTTTTCTCACTCATTGTGCTTTTGCCTTCCCCCACTCCCTTCTTTACGAACGACAGGTGCCTCGCCCTCCATGCGATGTGAGGGTTCGTTAGAGGTGGGACAACCACACAGTAATTGTTGGGGGAAAAAGTCGTTTTGTCGCACTCGCGTGCCTTCACTAGAATAGGAGTGGTAAAAGCACAGTGGGCGAGAAAAGCAGACTGGGCACGATAGTTTTTCTTTTTTTTTTCCTTTTGGTTAGAAAACAACCTTGCAGGAAAGCCGCCTTGCAGATTTCTGCAAATGGTCAATTTCTCGCGCCCTTACTCTGTCGGTGTTGAAGCGGTGTCGTCACGAAGGGCACTGCGCCGTGCTCCCTATAGGGCTGCAGAAATTACGTGCCTTTTCCTTTTCTTTCTAATCACACATTCATGTGATTGCTCTCGGCGAGTTAGAAAGCGGCATCATATACTTCACCACACGTGCAAATGGCCGCTGCTTCGCCGCGGCTTTAGCTATTGCCGCGATGGAGGGGGTTGCAGACTTTATACCTTAAAGCGACATCTCGCCACGAAAGCAAGATTGCATTTAATTGATCCCGCAGTTTTCTTTTGGGCGCAAAAAGAGGGGGGGGAGATAAATCGGCGCAATCCCTCCCCCCCACCTTTTTCAGAATACTGAACTTCGCAGGTATGCACGTGCTCATAGTTACGCTCCCTTCGCGGGCGATGCAGCTGGGGAACTTCCCCGAGAGTCTGAGGCAACATAAAAACGACATGTGCAAGTTTCAGTGAAAAAGGAATACACTCGCTGAGCTGCCTGAGCACAGCGTGGTGAACGACAACCGCATCGAATTTGACAATTCCCGCGTGGTCTACTTAGAGGTCGATTACTATAAGCAGCTTTTTGTGGAATCCTGGCCCATCGAGGAGACAGCCGGTAACTTCAACCGGCCTACAGGTGCGCTGCCGATCGACAGTCTGCCTCAGCGGAATTTCGCAGACTCGCGATCCAACATTAGGTGCGAGTACATGGCAGGAAGAAGGGCCTTAAAGAGAATGCGAGATGCAAAACTTCGAATTTTTCTTGTAGCGCAAAAAAGTTTTTTTACTTGGTACTTTGATTGGCATACCCCAGTTTCAACTAAAGCCCACTAATACCTCTGTCACACGAGCACTACGGCTAACCACGGTTACAGGTATGCTAGCTACACGGCAGACATGTCCGCAGTTTTGTCTCCTAACCATTGTTATCGTAGACGGGTGATTCCATGAGAGATCGACACGGATCTGAAAATTAGTATTTTCGATTTAATTGAATATTTTATATTTTATGCCCATCTCACCAAGCAGCCCGAAAAGGAACCTTGTTTTCTTTTTAAGCGCCTATATAACTTTAGGAGGCAAAAAATATAGAACATATTCAACACGGAGGGACTAGTTTCACAACTCGTCGTTCTCGAAAGTTCATGAAGATGTAACAGACAAATATTACCGTTACAAAGAAGAAATTTCGAGCATGAATTTCGTGTATGTAGAAATTTACTGAATAACAATAAAGTAACATTCTATGAAACTTGTAAAATGAAGCAAAGTACTTTCGCAAAATGTCTCACTATGCGACATTTTATGATAGTTGCTACATAACAGTTGCTACAAAGTTGATAAGACCCATCAACTCTGTCTTGAAAACAAATTTTGCTTCTTTCTCTATGCAACGGCAGCTGCGTTTCTGGTTATTGAGTTCCTCATGGTGGTGAAAACTATTTGTGCGAAGGTCAAAAAGTAAAAAAAAATATTTTCAAAAATTTTATATGTAGCGTTGTGGGCGGCCTTCACGCTCCTGAGCGAGCAAGGCTGATTAATTTACTACTACTACACAATTTGCGCATCTACTTTGCTAGAAGAAGCACGCTGTTAGAATGGGCCTTTTCCGCGTAGATAGTCTGCCCATGCACGCTGGCGTCGGTGAGGCACGCGCCATGATTTTTGGTGGCCAACACGGGACGACAGGTGTGGACCAAGGAACATCTGGTGTTACAAACGTGCAAAATCCCCCCCCCCCCCCCCATTAAAAGCGCTAATGTAGGCTTCCGCGATTGCCTACTGGCGCGCGGCGGGCCATTTCGGAGGCCAAGGGCCACCAGTTCTGATTTCGATGAGCTACGCCCGCGTTTTTGTATAGTATTTTTCTTTTTTTATTCAAACTTCCGGAAGTCCCTTACCCGTCATTGTTCTCTTCCAGTCCACACTGCAAAAATCTTGACGGCACGGGCGCTTCCCAGGCCCAAGTTTCTCGTACCTAAGCTTTCGCGCTATTTGTGCATCCCAAGGAATGCAGGGTGAGTACAAAACAAAGCAACCAGCTAGACACCGCGCCCTCGGGTCTGGTATGGGGGTTAAACTGGTCGGAGTGTTCTGCCGTTTCGCTCCGTTCGCTGTTCCATTGATGGAGGTCATCCTTGTGCGGCCGCATTCTTTCAGGGAAGTTCTTGGTTTCTCCAACGTACGAAGCGGGGCAGTCGGCACATGCTGTCGGGTACACTACGCTCTGCGCTTTTTTCGCAGGTGCGTGTTCTTTGGGCCAAAGGATGAACCTGCCCATGGCGGTGGATGGCATGTGGGAAACGTTGACCCCCGCCCTTCTATTGCTTTGCTGGCGCCCGCGATGCAGGGAATCAACAAACGTCGCCGTCGTGTCACGCTTTCTCCGTCTTTCCTCCAGAGAACTCTGCGAATAAACGCCTTTGTTTAGCCTTTGGTGCCGAGGTCACGGATTATATTCGCCCTTCCTTCCGCCGCTGCGTGGACGATTAGTCGTTGGACGATCGGCTATTTCGTTGGAGTTTTCTGTTCTTACTCAAAAAAGGTGCATTCGAACTTTTTATTTTATTTTGTTTACGTACGTGGTTGGTTTCAGGGAAGCTTTCAGTAAGTGGTTTGGGAGGCTGGTGGGGTTCGCTGAAACTCATCTAACCCAGTGCTGCGGAGCACAAAACAAAGCTTAGCCGAGGGTCATGGGAAGGCACGGAGGTAGCGCAGCAAAATGAAAATAGAGGATCCTTTTCCCGATGCAAAAGCCATTGCGGCAACCCTTTCCTTCACCACCATCCCCACTTCCAGTCGTACATTACAACCTCGCCCCTCCCCCCTTCCAGGCGGTTTTACGGAAAAAAACATTGACAACCTTTCCAGGGGGCGCCAACCCGAGGACTCGGCTTGGCGCCCCCTCCCTAGTGGCGCCCGGGGCACTTGTACCCCCTTGCCCCCCCCTAGTTACGCCACTGGCACGGAGGCAATAGAAGACTTACGGATTGCGCGACGTATACAAAAGAAGATTCAGCGCCGGATAATTAAACTCGAGTCACAACGTTGCACTGTTTTTTGTGAGTCACTTGACCCACGAAAACCTTCATCCCAATTGTGGAAGACGGTACGAGGTCTCCGCACAAAACCCACTCAGTGGTCACCATTTAGGGCTCTCACACTTTCTGAACAGAGACGCGGCATTGACGTGGCAGAAGACTTCTGTGCCAGAGTATCTGGGCCACTCGCAGTGCCCAATAACCTATTGCCCTCGACTAACTGTCCACAAACACTGGATTCCCGCATGGATATGCCTTTTTCGATCGGGGAGCTCAGAGCAGCACTAGCTTTGTGTGGACGCACGTCGGCACCAGGGCCCGATAGAATTTCTTATAGGGCCTTGTGTCATCTGGGTGAACGCGCGAGAATCCTTCTTTTGGAGTTGTACAACAAATCCTGGCAAGATGGAGCGCTCCCGACAAGCTGGAAGACAAGTCGCCTAGTTCAACTTCTGAAACCAGGCAAGTCACCATTGGAGCTCTCATCTTATCGTCCGATCGCATTGGCTAATTGTGTAGGCAAAGTTATAGAGAGGATGATCCTGGGACGCCTGGAGTGGTTCTTGGAGTGTAACAACATCTACCCAGATGCCATGGCAGGTTTTCGGCGTGGTCGAGCATCGATTGACAACGTAGTCGACCTGGTCACTTACGTCCAACACGAGAAAGGCCGTAAGCGTCTCTGCGCATCTTTGTTCCTAGACGTTAAAGGGGCGTATGACAACGTTACGCATGAAGCTGTTCTCACCGCTCTCGAAGATATAGGAGTAGGTGGTCGGATGTATCGCTGGATACGTAGTTATTTGTCAATGCGATCCTTCTTTGTCAGCACTGAAGACGGTCCAACCTCTCCACATTACAGCCATCGTGGCGTCCCCCAGGGTGGCGTACTCAGCCCTGTGCTGTTCAATCTTACGTTAATTGCTCTCACTGAGCATCTGCCAAGCACGGTCAGGCTATCAATGTACGCAGATGATATCTGTGTTTGGACATCGGCTGTAACACGCCTGCAGTTACGAGGGAGAATTCAAAAAGCTGCCACTGAAACATTACGCTACCTACGAAATCAAGGCTTGGAAATTTCTTCCGAGAAATGCGCCCTCGTAGCTTTTACACGAAAGCCTATGGATAAGTACACGATAAGCATCAATGGTCAAACTGTACCACACGTTCGATCGCACAAGTTTTTGGGCGTCATAATTGACAGGAATCTCTCATGGAGCGATCACGTTTCGTACATGAAGAAACGGTTAATGGACATCTGTAGTATACTGAAGTTCTTTGCAGGGAAGACTTGGGGAATGTCTCCCAGTGCAATGCTACAGCTGTACAGAGTACTTTTTCTCGGTTTTCTGCGGTACAATTTACCGGCATTGACTAATGCAAGCAAAACAAGCCTTCGAACGCTACAGAGTGTTCAGTCCCAGGCACTCCGGATTTGCCTCGGCTTGCCTCTTAGTGCGTCGACAATGGCTACTATAGCTATCACCGGTGACCACCTCACCACGACACATATCGACATTGAGGCACTCAGGACACATATAAGGCATATTGCTCGGACACCCTGCCACCACCTAGCCTCTTTACCAGCAGACAGACCACGTTCGTCATTTTACCAAACGGTTTTTTTACTCTCCCTTTCTCTTTCAACCTCCCTATTCCCCAACCCCAGTGTAGGGTAGCATACCGGATACTAGCATCTGGTTAACCTCCCTGCCTTCCTTATTTCTCGTTTCTCTCTCTCTCTTGCCAAACGGTCACCACATATCGCGATTCTTTGCCAACATGCTTCACACCCGCCGCCAGGCCTTCGACTCCTCCCTGGTGCCTGACTCAGGCTAACATCAGGCTAACTATACCTGGCATCCAGAAAAAAGCAGATATGTCGTCACCTGCTCTTAGACAGCTTGCTCTGCTCTTGTTATACGAGACGTATCAAGGCTGTGTACACGTATACACCGACGGCTCTGTTTTACAGAAGAGTTCAACGGCATCATTTGTTATACCGATAAAAGACACGACAAGAAAATTCAAGACCTCCCACCTTACGACATCAACGGGAGCAGAGCTCACAGCTCTTCGTGCCGCATTGAAATGCATCAACGACCAACAGCCACAAAAATGGACAATTTTCAGTGACTCAAAGGCGGCACTGCAATCCCTTCTATCACCTTTACGCCACGGCCCGTACGAACAGCTGGTATTTGAGATTGCAGAAAACACTCACCAACTCATTGAGGAAGGACATGAAATAGCCTTTCAATGGCTCCCAAGTCATTGTGGAATAATTGGCAATGAACGGGCCGATCGAGCTGCCCGTTCGGCCCATACTGAAAGCGATGAAATATTAATTCCGCTTTCCAGAACTGACGCTGCACGGAAACTCCGCATGCTTGCTCGCAAGCGCACCTCGTCACAATGGAACGAGTTACATTTCATCCATGCACGGCTAGGTACTTTGGACTCAACTTTTAGTCTACGAATTCCTCCGGAATTACGCCGACGAGACGCTACTATGCTGTGCAGATTATGGTTGGGCGTCGCATTTACCAATGCGTACGCGTTCCGCATAGGAATGACCGACACTGCTGCATGCGACCATTGTGGCAGTGATGAAACAACTGGGCACATTCTGTCTGAATGCCCACAATACTGCTCGCAGAGACAGTCACTCTGCAATGCACTAGACGAACTGGACAACCAGCCTCTTTCGGAAGAAAGAATCCTGCGCTGCCGACAGGACTTTATGTCGCAGAAGAAGGCTGTGAAGGCGCTCCTGCGCTTCTTGCGTTCAACCGGCCTGTCCAAACGACTGTGATCGGAACTCCCTGAATGTGTGAGCATGTGTGTTTTTTTTTTCTAATTTATTTTTTATCTCTCTATTTCTATCCTCTTTCCGACCCTTTTCCCCACCCCCGTACAGGGTAGCAAACCAGTTCGTCTAAGTTAACCTCCCTGTCTCTTTCTTTTATTTATTTCTGTCTCTTGACGGCGATGGTAGAAGGCGACAACATGGTCCCAATTCTGTTTAGGATGATGCGTATCATATCCTGTCAGGCATGGACACTGAAGAATTAACGCTCTAGCGTAGCGCAGGAGGTGTATACGACTGCGAGCACCTCCACTTTTCTTCGACATAGTCGAACGAACGATCGGTGTGCCAGACGCTGCAGGTGATGTCGCTGCTCGAAGCTATAGGCCGTTTAGTAAAATATGTGTCGCGGTAGTGAACAACAACGTTGTAGTAAGCTAACCACATTTTCGCCGCACCCATCAGATGAAAGGAGACACGATGGAGCTTGTGGAGGTCGTCCTACCGATGAGTGGTACTTATACGTTCGCAATCGTCCGGCCAGACCTGTTAATATCTTCTGCACGAATACCAACAACAATGGGGGTCGCGCTGGTGGCTGTTTGTGATATAAGAAAGCGGGACTTGTGGTGTCGGGATGAAAGGGAGCTGCACGGCTAGCTGCATGCTGGGGATAGTGGGCGCGGTGTCCTGAACGAAAATTTTGAGAGAAGACCTCCACAACGCATGAAGTCTGTCTTGGTTAGGGCGAGGTTTATCTTGCGGGAGAACTTCGTATAATTAATAGTTTCTTGGTTCTTACTTGCCAGAACCACGACTTGATGCCAAAACAACGACTCTCCGTAGTGGGGGACTACGGGCCGATTTAGGCCACCTGGACTTCTCATACGTGTATACCTAGCACATGGGTGTTCTTTTGCATTTCGTCCCCGTCGAAGTGCGGCCGCTGTGGCCCGGAGTCGAACCCATGCCCTTGAGCTTGGCAGCGCTACAACCCACGTGCTAAGGTGTACCTCAGTGGGTAAAAGCAAGCGCAACACATACAAGGATGACAGACATGGGATTATGAGGACTGACACGTATATGCGTTAGCGTAACTTGTGCTTGTTGCCATAATGTGCTTTGTTGCCACTGCAATTCATAGGTTACGTCTTTTCTCTTGTCGACAGAACTATAGGGAGACCAAAATGCTGAAACCGGCCGTGGTAACCCTATAATGCAACTGCGCTGCTGACTGCGAGGTCGCGGGTTTGATCAGGGTCGCTTCATACCGATGGCACCGGAACGCCGAAAACACTTGTGCATTCAACGTGCGCTAAGTAAGCCCGAGCGGATAGAATTAATCCTGAGTCTCCCCCCGCCACGGTGGTCTAGAGGAAGGTACTCGGCTGCTGACCCGCAGGTCGCGTGATCGAATCCCGGCTGCATTTTCGGTAGAGGGGAAAATGTTGTAGGCCTGTGTGCTAAGATTTGGGTGCCCGTTAAAAAAACACCAATTGGTAAATATTTCTGGAGCCCTTCACTACGGCGTCTCTCGTAATCACATGGTGGTTTTGGGACGTTAAATTCCAAATATCTATCTATCTATCTATCTATCTATCTATCTATCTATCTATCTATCTATCTATCTATCTATCTATCTATCTATCTATCTATCTATCTATCTATCTATCTATCTATCTATCTATCTATCTATCTATCTATCTATCTATCTAACCCGGAGTCTTCAACAACGATTGCACGTATGTGCCTAGATATGACCCTCAAAATTCTTGACAAAGGCCTCGTCAAATGGTGCGAACCATGTATTACATGGCGGCCTCATCGTCGCGAAATTCGAACGTCAACGCGAGTGGCAATAAGCGCAAGAGCTTCTTCACAGATGTTGGAGCAAAAATGATAAAAAAAAAAGCCCGTCATGCCATACTCCAGTCCGCATCCTAGCTCGTTGTGTTGCTACTGGGAGCTGGCTGATAAGGACTCGTGCACGCATGACGCGACGAGTGTGTGGCGCAACCGCTGCTTGAGGACGTCCACACGCGCGCCTAAGAGCTTTGCAGCTGCATCAGCTACGGCCATCCATGGCGCCATGCGCATCTATCTCTCCTCGCCGCTTTTCCGCATGCGATAACTCGCGCGTCCAGCCCCCCCCCCCCCCTTTTCTTTTCACTCTCGCATGCAGGCCTGGGAGTGCTTCGAGGCGCGTCGGGACCACAAGCGCGATTTGACTGTGATAATCAACCACAATACATACGTAATGTAGGGCCGTGTGCTCAGGTTTTGGTGCACTTAAAAGAACCCCAGGTGGTTAAAATTTCCGGAGCCCTCCACTACGGCGTCTCTCGTAATCATATGGTGGTCTTGAGACGTTAAACCCCGCATATCAATCCAATATATACGTGCTGAGAGAGACGGTGCGAGCGTGTGCGAACAAGTTGCCACACACGTGCGACTTTCGGCATCAGCTCGTGATTGGAGCCTTATCATCCACCCACTTTGCATGTGTGCGCCGAGCGCCGCCATAAAAGCTGCTTCGTCAGTCCTGTCATGCACGCTTATCATGACAGCGATGGAAAGGGAAGTGGCAGGTGGAACTGTACGAGACAGCGACAACTGTTTGAATTGCGGAATTCGACTGAGTTGAGATAAACGTGCTGTAATGCGCAGGTGTGAGCATCCTGCGCATGGCTACCAAAATCGTCGGCGGCGGCGCGAGGTTCATCCAGGATAGGCGGTGGCGTGGCAGGGGAAGGGGGGGGGGGGGGGTTGATTCAGAGTATGTAAGAATCCCTGATATATATATATATATATATATATATATAAGTGTTTTCACACTCGTCGCTTGGCTAATAGATGGCGCTGACTGTCACTCCTGCTTCTAAATTCACATATAAACCCAAAAAAGTGGATGGAGGGAAGGCAGCTGTGGTAGCTCAGTGGTTAGAGCATCGAACGCGTTATTCGAAGGTCGTAGGTTCGATTCCTGCTCACGGCTGGTTATTTTTTCATCCACTTTTCTTCTTATTTGCATTCCACATTCAAACAACTTCCCCTGTACATTCCTTGGCATTACTGTCTGTTAGATCTCATTAATATTGTGTTAAAACGCAGAAAAACGAGCCCTTAGGTATACAATTCTTTCCCTTATCTCTCTCTCTCTCTCTCTCTCTCTCTCTATATATATATATATATATATATATATATATATATATATATATATATATATATATATATATATATATATATGTGTGTGTGTGTGTGTGTGTGTGTGTGTGGTGTGTGTGTGTGTGTGTGGAGACTGCTCAAGCTCATTAATCACACACAAATCCACGTATGTGAAAAAAAAACCATTTAGAATATATAAAACGGGCACACTATTTAGGAAGTCAGATCGCCGAGTACGGTGTGCAGAAGAAGCCACGAAAGATACGAGTTCTAGAACACTCGAACCGGTGTCAAGTATATATATCTTACGCAGAAGGATATGTCACTATTGCAAGTGCGCCGATCAATGTTCGAGGGGGACTACAGCGATAAAACACGCGCGCGCAAAGAAGGCGAGAAATGCTGGTCATAGCGACAAAATATAAACATTAGTGCTTTTTTCAACATATTCTAATATAGCTATGCCACGTCTGTAGTGAGGTGATCAAACAACCGACGCATATTCGAGTCTGGTGAAAGTGTTATGCGTTGTCAGTCCGCATTATGTTGTCGAGTTGTTTAACGTGCTTCGGAGATAAGTTTTCTAAGAGCCTGTTGCAGATTGCTTCGACGTGCTGTGCCATTTTAAACTCGTGAGAGTTACAACAATGTAATTAAATCTGTAGCACGTACTGGACTTACACTCCCTTTAGTATTTATAGAATGAAGGTGATGTTTCTTAATTGAAACACTCGTGACTACAGTTTTGTTTTGCAAATAATAAACAATGGCCATGTTTCACTCCAGTTATAAAATGACGAAAAAATATTCGGTGCATCCTGATCTTGAGTATTATTATGGTTTTAGAGATAACACAGTCGTCTGCATAGATTATAATTTTACTTTCAGTGTTACTGATATTTACCGAGTGTTACCGAGTCGTCGGATGTAGAAATGTCTGGGTAACAGAGGCGTAAGATCACAGGGTTCGGGTACGTGTGAGCCTGTAATTGTCTCCAGGCAACCTGGTGTGATGGATATTTGCATTTGTTCAGTCTGTATAGTGTTGGGTGATGTATCTCAAATTGGTCATGCGATCCCCCCCACGTCGACTCGTGCATCGTTCTCGATGTCTGCAAGACATCGGGGTTGCCAGCAGGTGCCAAGGCTCGGCGTGCAAGGCCTCGAGTCGCGGCGTGGGCAGTCACGCTGCCCGCGAGTGGAGATTCCATGTGGGCGGGGGTTCGTATACGCACACGAGGAAACTGTCGTTTGTGTGGCAAAATGTTGCCTTCGCGAAATTCGACAATGTGTGCCGCTTTACGGAATATGGAAGATTGCTTTTTTTTTCCCTGTTTGCTTACGTGATGGCGCGTGTGTGGACACGTGGCGGACAAAGTCACCCAGTTCTGTAATGTGTACGTGAGCACGAACACACACACACACACACACACACAAACACACACACACACACACACACACACACACACACCACACACACACACACACACACACACACACACACACACCAGAACATGGCATCCATAAGCCTCTGCGTCATTTTCCTGACTGCAGGCAAAAGCACAGGGAGTTTGTACCTGCGTACCGTAGACAGAGCGTCCCAGTGGCGTTATATTCGTCATTCCTCTATAATACACATTTCCTTCCTTCTTTGCTTCCTTCCTTCTTCCCTCTCTTTCCGGGTGCGAAGTCGACGCCATGAATCGAAAGTTACGAACCGGCACGTAGTAAGACAACAGTACGAAACGATGCCTTGCGTTATCCTGTGGCCTGGCTTGCTGCTATACTCGTACGTGAAGAAATGCCGATCGGCATCTCCCGCTCCGTATCTTAGCCCCATCTTCGCGTACGTTCAAAGACGGAAATGAGCAAATAGCAAACCGGACGTGCGTCTGGTTAACTTCTTCGCGTCCCTCTCATTGCTTCTGTTTTTGAAAGAGCTCGTAGCCGAACGTGGCCAACAGTAGGGAACAGTAGAGAGCCAGTTCCGGCGCAATTAACCACGAAGATAAACTTGTTCGGATAGTTTTAGAGAACGGAACAGTTAACCGTAGTTAGTTGAAATCAGTCAGCGGCTGGTATTGTGCGAATAAATAGCACAGGACTGCTATAAACTACACGCTTTCTTCAAAATCAAATGTCTTGTGTATGTTTTGTTTTTATTATAGTTTTATGTAAAATCTTGTGTGTCCTGCTTTAGATAAATAGAGACGATTTCGATTCTCAGCTGGAAAAAAATACCCCATAGAATGACTTCCATCTGGGCCACTTGCCAATCCATCCCATTGAATGGTATTGCAGCTAACTTCAGACTACAGGTTGCAGCTAACTTCAGGAAAACACGCGTCGTCAAGCATCTTTTTTTCTCCCCTCGCCTCAAGTTAGCTGCAATTGCTGAGCTCAGCATGTCGTGTAGATACAAGGTAATGCTACGACTGATTAGAAGTGGCGGCTCACGTGCACCTGCGTGCGGACACTAATCGTACGCTTGCTCTAGAGGCGGAATCAGATCTCTGATGAGGAGTGGTTGCTGCGACGGATCCAAATAACAATAGCCTCTCTGCGCCCCCTCGCTCTTAAAAAAGAAAGAAAGAAACGAAGAACGCTGCTGTAAACAAACAGGCAACGACCACAACACTGTTGGTTCATGGAAGAAATAAATCTTAGTCTATTATTAGGGGAGAACGCGTACAGATTAAAAAAAAAGAAGATAGAAAGCAGAAACTGTTGTGTCCCGGGAAAGGAGAGAACGACTAGAGAATAGACACCGATCAAAACAACGACGGCAACAACAATACCGTAGGAGTAGGGAAGGTGTTGTACGGAGGCGCGCAGCTGCACGACGGGGTGTGCTCGAAAAGGCGAGGGAGACCGAGCAAGCTGCAGTCAAGCCGCTAGCCGAAGCAACAACGTCCGGGTGTAGAAATAAATAGGAAGTTGCCCGTTCCGTTGACTGAAGCCCTCCGACGTTGCCGTTTCGCTTCCTTCCGGATGACCCTCCTCTTTGGCCCTTTCTTTCTTTCTTTCTTTCTTTCTTCCTTTCTTTCTTTCTTTCTTTCTTTCTTCCTTTCTTTCTTTCTTTCTTTCTTTCTTTCTTTCTTTCTTTCTTTCTTTCTTTCTTTCTTTCTTTCTTTCTTTCAGAGTTCTCTTCCCACCCTACTCCGGGCACTCGTATTTCCTAACGGTTATATACTGTACACGCGAGGAAGCGTTGAAGATTTCAGATGAAGGCAGCAGAAGGGGGTGAGAGAGAGGGGGACGGCGTGTTGCCGGCATTTTGGGCGTCGCTGTTGCGAGCCGCGCCAATGACAAGAATGGGAAATACGGAAGTGGGAAGGAAGACCTGCAACGCCCCGCGAGCGGCCGCGCGAGCGCTCGCTCGAAGGCGAGTTATATTTTCCAAGCGGTCGCATGGAGCGTGGCGCCACGCGTGGTTAAAAAAGCAACAACGGCGCTCACCTCGGCCTGCTCGCTGGCGGCCTGCCCGTTTATAACGTCCGCGGTCTCTTCTATAGTAGTAGTAATAGACTTTTATTCAGCCAAATTTACAGGCCGAGCATTTCCACCGCCTGTGCGATCAGTCGACGCTGTTCTTCTTCCCCTTCGGCGCCGATCCAGACGAACCAGGAGGTGATGGAAAGGGATGAGGGAGGGTATAGCTGGATTGCTGAGCAGTTGGGCAGTAAAACAGGCAGTGTGACAGGTCAGCGTATGGGGAGGGACAATTAGGACAGCGGGGGTTAGACCTATATTTATAAAGGAAAAGGCGAGAGCGGGTTATCAGGCAGTTCATTTGGATGTGCCGTAGAGTTCGAGCCTCGAGCGCAGTGAGTGATAAATTAGGGGGAGGGTAAAGACGCTTGTATACTTGGAACACTGTAGAGATGAATGCGGCATCAGTCACGAACGATTCTCGGCGCCGATATGCGGCTTCCTTGCTACGTCACAAGGGAAAGATTGCCTACGTGGTGGCGCCTCTGTTGTCGCGCACGACGGTGGACCGGTATCGATTGAACCTGGAATAATGCCATTATAGCAGAAATGTTATATGCCTCACAGGGAGTGACGACTGTTGGCGATGCTATTACTCTGTACCGTTGGTGGATACTTTAAACCGAACAGGCTACTTTTCGACCCGTTTGGCAAAGAAAATTTCCAGTTGGCGCCACGCCTATTTACTGGCTACTTTTAAATTTCCGGTTTTGCTTATTCAAAATGAAACAGTAAAGACCCTGTTCATTATACCACTCCTGTTCTGTTTGGCTATTGATTTGGCGACAATAATGGGTGACGTGACCACCTTGGCTACATTTGGCTTGAACTCTGGCGCCTTGTCGATTCCACCCAACAGCTACCCTGCTGTGTACGAACATCGGTGAGATCTATATTTATTGGAAGTTCTCTAAGCTCATCAAAACGTTTTCCGTGCCCCCCCCCCCCCCCCCAAGGACACTATACAACTGAAATTGCATAAGTATGGGTCAGGTTTCAATCACGAAAGATGCAGCGGGATTAATCTCTCCACGTGGTTTTTATGTATTGCAAAAGTAAGCCGTTTGATTTGGTTGGGATACGAGTAATCATGAAGTCCCCTGCTATTAGAGTGTACATCCGTGAGCAACTGAGGGTACACGGGCCACGGGAGCAAAACCACCGCGCTCTCTTATCGCGATCCGTCCTCTGTCGAGACGATTGCTTGGACGGAATAGCTGTCGGGAGCACTATACTCTGACGGAATTCGTCAGAAAAATGCTTTCGACTGCAAGCTTCTCGCCACTATAGTCGGCGCGAACGGCAAAAGTGTACGGACGGCATTGGTTCGTGTACTTTTGTCCACGTCGCATGCGAAGTTCGAGGATGCTGCTGCAGCGCTAAGCCGGTTAACGAAGCCCACCCGCACGCAAAGCGGTTATTTACGGTGTTGCTATCTCGCGAAACCTCGCTGCTCCCGAAGGAAAAGTCGAGACTGTTCTGTATAGCGTGCGCGACGTTTATAGCCTCGCGCCACAACGGCCACGCGTCCAGGAACTATAACTGAACAGGGAGTCGCGAGGCGGAAGTGATATTAACCGCACGGTGTTGTCGTGGCTCCACGTGGGCTTGGTTGGTATGGGAAGCGTACGCTGTGGCCAGCTGCACGTGTTCATGGCAAACTGCCCGAGTACAAGTGTACGTGTAACGTCTACAGAGACATCAACATTCGTCTGGTGGTAGTTACGCATAATTCTAAGTAGGCGGTTTTCGCTTACAGACGAACACTCTACACTTTCGGAATAGTGCTTATAGCTTGCTCGTCGACACGCGCGAAAAAGACGTGGGCAAATTGTCTTTTGATATCTAAATTCATCAGAATAAACAACTGAAATGGCTGGAAGTGGATATATATGTTGCCGATCTACAACATAAAGAAAAGGACCACAAAGACCACAAAAAAACATGTATATAGTCCCATATGTTTTACATAAACAGCTGTTTACACTTGAGTAATGATGCCAAGAGCAATATGGGTATTACCAGCACAAGAACGGCGGTAAGCTGAAATATAGCGCTGGTGCTTGTGAGGATGGTAGCCCTGCAGATACGTAGACCAACTTCAGTGCATCGAGCTTATTTGTAATTGACGATAATCTGACGTGACATCTGTATCATGGGAGTACATTTTGTAATGTTTCTAAAATTAGATGGGCAGCACTGTAACCACAGCACTGAAACCACAGTTTCACTAACATAACGTCTGTATACGGCTTTTTTTCTAAAGCAGTTCCGAGACCTGGCGTGGTTCTGTGGTAGAATACTTGATTGCCACGCACAATGCTTGGGTTAGATTCCTGCTATAGGACCATAGCATATATTCTTTGAATTTGTTGTGCGAACGCCGCTGATGTCAGTTTTTCTTAACGCCGTCGCATAAAAAATACCAATGTAAGTTCTCGCCGGTCGTCGCTAAATATGAAGCGTCAAACACCTGTGGCGCAATCTCGCATATCGCGGATCGTGGCGGGTATACCTGTCTTACGTGTCTGGAGGAAATGGTTTTGACGTCACACGCAATGGAATTTTCCCATTATTGGTCTACGTCTAGATGATCTCGATCACGAGAGCACCCAGATCACGAGAGCAGTACGCAACGATATGCTTCGCACTTAAAACTAACCATCCCCGCTTCGCAGACACAGATGAATCAGCGGAGCTCGTGGCCTTCTCGCCATCAGGCTATCGCATTTTTATGTTTTTTTATGTATTTCAGATGCATTGTGTCACTGTTCTTCAATAAGCACAATTAATTAAGCTTTGAGGTGGTAGTATAGCTACTACCTTTAATAACCACTAAGTTTCATGTGATAGGGGTTTCACTATACGGTAACAGGCACGCCAATCTTTGGGCTATAACTGTTGCCGTCTTCTATTTCAGTGGGAGTTTTGTCGAGAAGGATTTATCCAATTTTTTGTGACACGTACGCGTTTATGTTTGTGATAGTTTTCTGATAGACCACGCAGATCTGATCGACAGTTTCGATTTCTTCGGTACATGAATGTAGGAATGAACAAATGAATGAATGAACTTTATTTAAAATCCGGCAGTTTTACCGAGCGAGGTGGCGAAGAGAATATTAACCCTTGTCCCTTCCCAATCTCCGTCGATTATGATGGCGGTGCCTCAGGTGACCGCTCGAAGTCCTTGCACCCGGGCGGCATCTTCAGCTTGCAGGACGGCCCAAACACGTTTTTTTTTTTCGAGGATAAGCTGTTTCCTCCATTTGTACAGTGGAACTGTGGCGAGTATAGTAGAATTACCCAATTTCTTTGACGCATGCCCGCTTTGATGCTCACCAGCATTACCACGGATCCCGGACATGAAAGCATCGACTATAGCTTAGCTATCATAACTCAAAATGAAACGAAAGTGCGAGGTCTTTCATAAACTGCGAGGTCCTGTAGATCCTGACTGGGTAGATTGAAGACGATGCCGGTGTTAGTAGTGTCTGATTGACTCAGTAAAAGAGACAAAATATAATGAAAATACAGTGCAATTTTCAGTATTGTTTCTCCTTTTCCAAAGTCGACTCTGCGAAACAACCCAGCCCGTCCTGCCTTCAATGTTTGTAAGCAAATCGAAATTCTGTACTGCGAAAGCCTACTCTCAAACAGCAGTCCGAAAAAAAAACGAATGGTAAAATAACAATAATAAATCACGACTTGTGGCCTTTACTCGTACAGTGCCTGTTTCCTTTCATCGGCCTGCGCAACAAACACTATGCACACTCATGAAATGGGCTCCCGTTTCCAAAGGTCATTTTTTAATGCACTGACTTAATGGAAAAGCATTTCTTGAGCATACCTCAAGTGGGCTATACTTATAACGTTTTTTATGAAGGATCGTCCCGATCAATTTGGAGTAGGTTCACTTAAATAGAGCACTACATTCGCCAGGTCGATGTGGCGTGAAGACGCATGTTTCGTGGCGTGACTCACATAAAATCGAGCTGTGAAACGTTCGATCGGTGGCACCTCATCGACCGGTGTGAACACTGCGACTTCGCAGCGCGGACGGAGTTCTTCCACTCTCGGAACAGTGGAAGTTGAAATCATCACTAAACTATAGCCTTTATACTGTAGTCAGACTTCTCTGAGTCACAGAAAAAAAAAAAACAGCTCACACATCCATACTGAGTTGTTCTTTATATTATTACAATAATTACATACGTTTCCATGAGATTACTAGAGATATATATTGACAGTATATGAATTGCGTGATACACATTGTCTCATTGGAATGACTTCAGGAACGTTTCAAAAGGAATATACCTGGACGCCGTTGCCTGGCAGTCGCGTTTTTTTTTTTTTTTTGGGAATGCCCTATACGCTTTGATGATGTATGAATGCCCGGCACTTTTCGTTTGCATGTCTTTTTTTTTGTCACTGTGCTGTTCTGCGTGCATAAATCTTACTTTCTCCTGTTTGTGCATAGCTATATTGTTCCGTTCTACTAGTTTCCGGTTTGGTCGAGAACTAGTGAGTAAATGTCTTCATGGTTGCCTCTACTTTTACATCAACTGCTTTCCCAGGTGCTTTCATTGTTACGTCAAAAAATACCATACAGAACTCACGGACAACATTGTGTACACAACTTTACGAGCTTAAACAAGGACACTTAACCGTTTTTACAGGCATAGGGGGGTGCGCAGGGCTGCACTTCAGAAGAGGAGGGGGCGAAGGTTGGTCGCAGCGCCTCCCCCCACCCCTCTGCCTATCAATTCATTGTATAGTGCAGATTTTGTCCCCACCCACTTATACTACTGCCGCTCCTCTTGGGTGAATTCACTATTCACCCAAGAGGAGCGGCAGGAGTATAAGGGGGTGGGGGCAAAGTCTGCGGTCGCCCCCCCCCCTTGCCCCTCGTGCACACACATATAGTTCTAGGGGCGTACAAAAAAAGAAAGTCTTCAAGAAGCACTGAGTGTGGTTAATCTGTGGCCACCTCTGGTCCTTGCGTCACAGCGTCTTATAAATGAGCATCAATGAGGGCGCAGATGTAAGCTATAGGTGAAAGCAACTACGATGGACGGAAGTAAATGCATCGGTGGTGATGACAAATACACAAATAAGACTGTTCACAAGGAACACACAGTGAGCGGCTTACGAACATTTCACAGCGCAGTAAGGAAAAACTGGTTCAAACCAATTTTGTCACACGGTCGCATTATGAACGGAAATGGCTTCGTTCCATTCATACATGCCGAAATACTGCACGCTTGTCGGGACGCGTGCGGACTGTTTTGGTAAGCCCAAAGCTCTAGGGGTCGTTTCCTGATTGATTGATTAATACGGTG
Organism: Rhipicephalus annulatus; assembly: GCA_013436015.1. NCBI lineage: Eukaryota > Metazoa > Arthropoda > Arachnida > Ixodida > Ixodidae > Rhipicephalus > Rhipicephalus annulatus. The sequence goes on along the minus strand of WOVY01005226.1, from coordinate 28,863 downwards.
GTTTTAACGTGTCCCAACACCACGATATGATTACTAGAGACGCCGTAGTGGAGGGCTCCGGAAATTTCGACCACCTGTGGTTCTATAACGGGCACCGAAATCTGAGTACACGGGCCTACACCATTTTCGCCTCCATCGAAAATGCAGCTGCCGCAGCCGGGATTTGATCCCGCGACCTGCGGGGAAGGTCGTTCCCTCTTATTATCTCATGGTTATGGAGTTGGGTGGTGGGAGCGCTGATGGCACTCTCAACCCGGGGACGAACCAGGCTCTGCGCGCACGCTTCCGCTTTAAACCCACGGAGAACGCGCATTCGTGAGCAGCGTAACCTAATCGGACACACGACGCTCCGCCAGCTCCACAACGAATCGGCTTTGTGTGCCGCGTTGGACGATGCAGCTCGCGGGGTGGGAACCCTCAACTGAGCCGCTGGCGGGGGTCCAGGACTTCCGCGTGAGCGGTGCATTCCGCGCGCTAGGCGAGGTGCTGACTCCATGTGTGTGTGTGTGTGTGTGGGTGTGTGCGTGTAGAGTACTCATCGCTGCTCTCAAACGAGGAAAATGCCCCCCGAGCATGTGATCTCAAAGGGACTTGGCGCTGGCAGCGCCATCTGTGGAGCACGGTGAAATGAAGCGCGGCCTCCCATGGAGCGGGGTGTGTTGCTGCTTCCCTGCCACCTCTCTTTGTGTTCATCTGTGCACACGCTGCGACTGGCGGCGACAGAGGCTTTTAACCCAGTTAAAAGTGCTTGTTAGGCGTCGGGCGCGGTAAAACGGAGCCTGTGGGTGGAGAGGGGTCGTCGCACTTACTGCGTGGAAGCAAAGCCAGTGGCACGCAGCTGCTTTACGCACCGATATCGCCAAAGCGTTGCCGCCCTGCAGTCGTCTCGCGCGTTTATTCCAGCCTCGAAATGACACCCCCCCCCCCCTTCTTTTTTTGTATTCTGTGTGAGGACTGCGCTTCGTTGTTTTCGGCGTGTCGTTGGCCCCACTGTTGTCTGCGCTTTTCTCTCTCTTTCTCTCTCTCTCTCCCCATTATTTCCTTGGATTCGCAGCCGCTAACTGCGCCAGGCATCCGAGTGCCTCTATTCTATAAGAATAAAGCTTGCTTGCGGTTATTCGCCCCTAAAGGAATCGCGCAGAAATCTTGTAGGGAAAGAAGGCTCTGTTAAAATGATCTCACCTATATATGCTAATTTCAAAAGTAAAGCGACACAAATGCACAGACTGGTTTGGTAAAGTTGTGATTAACTCTGAGCCACCTTGTCTTCATCCCGCGACCGCTGCGAGCAATCGGAGATTTTTCGTAGTCCCAAAACCACGATATGATTATGAGAGAGGCCGTAGGAGAGAGCTGCGACAATCTTGACCATCTGGAGTTATTTCACGTGCACTGATATTGCACAGTGCATGGGCCTTTTGCATTTTGCCCCCATCGAAATGTGACCACCGCTGCCTTCGCGTTGCATTCGGAGATGCGAGACCACAAAGCGCGCTTACAGCAGCAACGCGATTACGAAGAAAAGTTGATGATGATGATAATCTTTATCATTCTTTTACATCATAACAGCTTCGCTGTGTGCCCCGCCATGGTGGTCTAGTGGCCAAGGTACTCGGCTGCTGACCCGCAGGTCGCGAGATCGAATCCCGGCTGCGGTGGCTGTGTTTCAGATGGAAGCGAAAATGCTGCAGGCCCGTGTGCTCAGATTTGGGTGCACGTTAAAGAACCCCAGGTGGTCGAAATTTCCGGAGCCATCCACTACGGCGTTTTTCATAATCATATGGTGGGTTTGGGAGGTTAAACCCCACATATCAATCAATCAAGCTGCGCTGTGGGCGCTTGCGTCCATCCGTATATATGCATGGTTTCTTGCATAGGAAAGCGTGGCGACGGTCAATAGCGTTTTGGGCGTGTTGTTACGTCATACTTTTGCACCTGTCTTGTCTTTCTCTGCCCTTGTTTTTTCGTATGCTACAAAACTACAGTACGATTCTACAGTTGCCCCTACAAGTAACCACGCCATGCAAACTACAGTGCTGCGTAAATGATGGCTAATACCAGATACTCTTTGTTAATTAATACTCTCTATTATTAACGTTGGCACGAGGGGACTATAGTGTTGCTATGTGTAGTCACTATATATGGCTTCGGAGGGGTGGTGCAAGAGTTACATAAATGTTCTAGCCTTTTCGGCCCTGACTATATTAGCTAGCACCACGACACAACGATTCTCGCAGAATCTCGGAAAAGAGATCAAAATTGCTAATTCTTGGGGCATATTAGCAGAGGTGGGAGCTACAAAGAAGAAGCTTGGCCTAACTCATGGGTGACACTCAGGCGGGTAAGCGCCAGTGCTAAGGCGGGTAAGCGCCAGTTTTGAGAAGTACCGAAGCTGTTTTTGAATGACTATATCACACTGCAAAATAGTATACGTTGGTTCACATCATGTGCACTCGGGAGAGTAGCAGGAATAAAGAAGCCATTTTTTTTTCAATTTCACCACCACTGATGAACCACGTGTTCGCCCTGAATATAATGTCATGTATAAAAACCCATAAATAATATAGCACCAAAGACTCCGTTTCCAGTTTGTGGCTTTGTGACGGGGTATGATTAAGAGAACACATTCAACAAAACTCTTCGAACAAAAAAATTTAGTGCCTGAGCGGATGTGTTCTGGAATAGTGTTTATAATTTCGAGTAATTCGTACTTAAGTATAGGAGCACATGCAGTGAGCCGTTCCTTATGGGATTCTTAAAAGAGAAAAGTGAGCCCCGTAGCTGTGTGCATCACAGTGCGACACCTCAACAGTAGCTCACGAGGGATGGGGGTAAGGAGGGATTAAAAGGATAGGATTAAAAGGTAAAGAGATAGAGAGAGAGAGGAAAGAGAAAGTGAGGTGCAGGGAACAGCGAACGACAGAAAACGACGGAAAAGGAGATAGGAAAGATGGACACGGTCGCAGGACTCCGAAGACGGCCGCAGCACTCGGCGAGAGCTCTTGTCGGCGTCAGGAGGTGGCGTAGGGCGAGCCAGTCGGCCAGAGCTGAGCTGTCGTCGGAGATCGCGGGGTCACAAGCGGTCGGCACAAAATCCAGCGAGCGAGTCCCGAGCCATTCCTATAGACTTCCTACACATTCCAAGACGCTGGTGTTTAGAACAAATGTTCGACGATTTAGAATGCGATGTACACTACTATGGTGCAGCGCTAAGCTGCTTTAATTGTGTTTAGAGAAATTTATTCCCACAGACAGTGAACATCAATTACATTCCAACAGAACATCGCGACGGAACACAACATCCACCACACACGCACCAAAAGTTGTTTCAAAAAGATATGTTCACATATGTGCACGGAACACAGCATACACATATACACAAGAATTGTTACAAAAAGATATGTATACATATGCACAGTACATGGTAAACGAAGATCACACAAATGAAATGTAAAGATGGTGTGTTTGGAAAGAGTGGTTAACGGTTTAGAGTACTTGGTACTCTACTATGGGAGAGCTTGAAGCCGTCCCGTGGCTACCGTCAACCTCGACGCCAACTGCATGAAACAGTGGTGACACCGACAATCAAAAGATGGTGTGTTTAGGTAAAGTAGTTAACGATTTAGAACACTAGGTGCTCTACTGGTGGATGTCTCTACGTCGTATTAATGAAGGTAGAAAAGTGCGCATTCATCTTAACTCATCCTAATAAATAAGCCTCTTTGCGCGACCAGGTTATATTGCAGAATTCTGCGGCCTATCCGAATCGCTTTATTCAAAATCTGCACGACAGAAAGTACCTCAAAAAAGAAATTAGGTTTACATGTCCTTGTTTAATCAAATAACCAAAGATAACGAAAACGTCTCGAATGGCTGCGCTTTACTGCGTTTCTCGATGACGCATTCAGCTCATGCCGGGAGCCATGTCCGAACGCGTCGGTTATAGGATGAAAGCCTAATACCCCTGTCATACGTAGCAACTTAAGTGCACTTTTAGAGAGTACACTTAGCCGCAAGTGTCATTTGCGCGCTGTCGTACGCGCAAGTTTAGTGTCACTCGCTGCAAAGTACACTCGCCGGCAAATGCGTTCCCCAACATCACTTCACTGCGATGGCTGCGATGAAGTTTGTAGCCTCGGTACCAGTGGCTTGTACAGAAAGACGCCGTTGCCTAAAGCGGCGCTCATACTATATTTAAACCATTGTTTTGGTTATGATAGATACTGTTATGTATAAAACAAGTCATAAAATACAACAATAACCTCGCTACTTTCCCCGTTGGGATGTTTGCGTCCGCGTCCGCCAGGGGGATGCGCCAGCACATGCACAGCCACGGAGAAAGGAAAGGTTCCTTTCCTTCCTCCGTGTGCACAGCAATGGCTGCGTCTGTCGCGTTGTTTACTTCGAGGTACACTTGCACATGTGTAGGTGAGTTGTTCTCTAGTCAATTAAAATGGCATGTGCCACAGGTGCTACTAACACGAAGACAACGTGGTCCGACGATGAGACACAGTCGCAAAAATAACAAATATACGCTGTGCTACAAAAACGCCAATCACCACTGTCATCATTTCCAAAGTACACTTCGCTTTCTCGTGTAGCAGCGAACCGCCAAAATGACACTTCGTGAGCGCAAGTAGACTTACTCAGTGTGCACTTATGTTGCCACGTGTGACAGGGGTATTATGTGATTCATCAAACGCTAAAATTTACCCTCGTTGTCGACCGTGGCCACATGGCGTCGGCTCCAAGTAACGCACAAAATCGTTATCACGACGTCACAGATCGTCGAAATTCCTGACGCGACATTACGTTGGGTTACGTGATGATGTGAACGCATTACATCGTCTCCCTTGATCAAAGATTGGCCGATCACGGTAGTAGTGGAATACCTTGTGATGAGCAGAAAGCTTTTGACCGCTAGCGGGGGGAGGATTAATGCATCGAGCCAGGTGAAACAGAGAGAGAGAGAGAAAGAGAGAAAGAAAGAGAGAGAGAGAGACGAATGAGAAAGGCAGGGTGGTTAATTAAGATAGGCTCGTTTGGCGACCCTAAACGTGGGATGAGGAAAGGGCAGTATACCCGTTCTTTAATGATCATTTGAGATTATCAGATCAATGGTTTTGACCAGCCTGACTTTTCCCTCTCTCTTTCGGGGCACATTCTTCAAGAGCTTTTCAGTCTTGTAGGAACACGATCTATACTTGCTGCGACAGGGTAATCGAGACGTTTCCCAAAAGCAGCATTTTTTTTCTTTCGGCACGAGTACTGCTTTGCTGTATTAACGTTCTGGGGGGGGGGGGGGTATCTGCATGTGACCCCCTTTTTTTCTATATTTGCATGAATCGTTGTACGTACGTATACAAGATCAGTTTGATTCATCGTTGAAAGTGACGCGCGCCACAATGCGTCCTGCTTGTTTAACAAAATAATGCGTACACGAATGCCTCAAGCTAATTGAATAAGCGACGTGCGAGCTTTCGTTTGCATCCTCATCTTTGGCGGTGGCGCAAACACCATTGCCGCATGTATAGGACGGTGCTCGTCTGTGATATACGGTCACGTCGTTTGGCAATCGAATAAATGTACTGTTCGTTAACATAGTGAATAATACATTCCTTGACCGGTAAGTATTTCCGATTTGCATGCCACGTGATGCGGCTGTGCCTAAATGCCTTTACTTCTGCAGGAGTATTAACAAAGAAAGAAGCACGTCACCTTTGCGTCGTTCTCCAGGCAGATGTTGATCGCGTAATCATGGCAAATACCTTGAGGTGCTGAAATGACCCTTAGTTAGGGCACATACAGGGGAGGTGGGGAGTCAAAAGTTCCCAGGCCACGCTGCCATAGGAATACATGGGATACTTGTCTGGGAACTTTTGACCAGCCCTGTACCTGCCTTCGAGGATGTCGACTGGCGACGTGCCCGGGCATGCGAGTTGATAGGTGCGCAACTATGGCTGTGAATGATCACCACCGTCAGCACTCGGCGTGAACTCTATTATGCTATCCACGTACCACCCCAATGGTTGTATTGTCTTGTCTTGTCGCCTATAAGATCTTGGCTCATACCCACAAGGGTGATTGGCCATACTGTACCATATAATGGAAGTTTTTTACATAACGCTTGCTAAAAAAGACAGAAATTAGATAAGAACAATAATATTGTTCCTTTAAAAAAGGTGAAAAAGTGCAGAAGAATTCAAATAAACCAGAATATATAAAACAAATTAGAAAAAATGAAGAAGAGGGACAAAGAATTGGATATATCTGGCAGTACCACTAGCAGCGCGTTCCTCCGGTTGACTGAATGAATTTATGTAGCGCTGACAGAATAGCACTGGGTGTCTGTCACAGTCGCGAATCGTAATCACCATAGTCGTCGTCGTCATCATCGTCATATCGTGGATTGTGCGTTAACGGGACCTGCAATTGGCCACAATGTGTGGTAGGTGGTGGAAATAAACTGAATGACTAGTGCGACAGATGCAGGCGTACTTTTAACGACGTGAGTATATGAATTGAATTTCTGCGTGGAGTTTACAAGTGAGGGAAAACCGCTGTGCCGAGCAGCCTAGCGGAAGAGCGTTGGAGCTGGGTTATGAAAAAGTTAACTTTTCTGCACGTGGTCTGCTTACTTCACATGCATTATAAGAAGGGCTCAAAATTTGAGCATGTTTATTATTATCCAGCTCTGCTATATTCTGTGTTGCTTACGGGATAACATGTAGGAGCTGCATGTGCACGCTGAGAAGTGTTGCGTTCGCGGAAACTATATATATATATATATATATATATATATATATATATATATATATATATATATATATATATATATATATATATATATATATATATATATATATATATATATATATATATATATATATATATATATATATAGTGGAGGATGTCGAGCTACAGCCCATGCACGCGCATGCGCAGAAGATGGCCGCGCACAATATCGAACCGCTCTCGCGCTCGTCTCGTACTCATTGCAGCACGGATTGTGTCTGTACGACTTTATAGTCGCCGTAGGTCGAAACATTTAGAACTAGATGATCTAATTATTGTTTTGTGGTATTTGACCAAAAGAGGTGACGGTAGCGCAGATACGAAGCAAATAGTGCATTATATATCGAAAGTTTTTTGTTGTATTGGTAGCAGTTTCTAGCACCTGTGCAACATACCCGAGGCCTTGGAAAGCTTAGATTTCAAGTAATCGGTATGGTGGTCTCTATTCACCACCTCGTGAAAAAATAACAAACAACGTTTTAGCCGACGCGGAGCGTATACTTCATTGGAGTCATTTAGCGCAAGAGACTTCGTGAAATTGCACGGCGTGGATTTCGCTTTGTAAGGATTCGATATCGATGATGAACTTTTAACCTGATATAATAATGGTGAAGATTCGGCTACAACTGAATCATCACCACTGTATATATATAGGCTATTGTAGCTAGTTGACGTAATGGCAGCACATGCATAAGCGTGTGCAGGATTCCCCTTCGGTGGAGAGATGAAAGAGAGCAGAGAGGGAAGATAGAAACAGCATTGCCTTTCTTTTCCCTCTATTTTCCTTCCTTCCTTCCTTCCCCTTCGGTGGGGAGGGGGGGGCAAAGTTCGTCGCAGTGTACCCCTCCCCCTTCGTATCATGTCAATGTATGGGGGCTGGCTTTGCGCCCCTCCCCCCTGTCTCCTCCTGTGCGCACACCTATGCGCGCACGTGATGTCGATGTTGATTACGTCGTCTCGCAAGACTCATCACGCTCCACGTTTGAGCAACGTCGGCTGTTAACGACGGCTGCGACGTGGAAAACACCCGCTCGCCACCCTTTATAACCACGGGCGTATTCCTTTTGTCAGCTGCAGTGATTATTTTTCCTTCCCCGACCTATAGGGCTTCAGGCGCGAGCGAGAATCGCGACGCACGCGACATTCCTAATGAATTCAAGACAGCGTTCTCCATCGTGAGTCGGCAGCGGCGAAGATTAAAGAAAAAAAAGAAAACACGAGAGGGAAAATGGGAAACAAACGAGGAAGAATGAAGGAAGAGAGAGAGGTAAGAGGAACGCCGCCCACAAGTTGACGTTGCGCGACTGCGATCGCTAGGCCTAACTTCAACTTGGGGGGGCCCCACCGCGAGCTGACGAACAAACAAGTAACAAACGGCGCTCGTATACAAAGCATCTGCGCCCCAGATGCATATGCGCGGCCCGGCAACGTTTTGGTTCGCGTGCGCGCAAGATGTCAGCAGAAGATCAGCGTGCCAAATGCAAGGCTTATAACGACAAGAATCCGCGAGGAAAAACGAAAAGAAAAGAAAACGCGCGCTACGAAACTAGTTTTTCAAATTGGGTCGTTTTCTTTTCGTTTCGCGTTTTCCGAAATGCCGCCCCTCTAGACCCCCATCACACACACCTCAATGGACCCCGCCGGTATCAACAGTCGCGTCACGCAAATCGCGCTTGTCGTGTTCCTGCAGCATTGGCGCGCGCACGCGTACGGGTCGAGATGATGCGCGCCACGGGTGTCGAGACGGGTAAAAAAGATGAATGAGGAATAAGTAAGGAGGGTGCGTCTATCGAAACAGGTGTGAAAAGCGTGAAGAGAGGCTCACTGTGCGGCGCTGCATACGTTATGAGCGTATAGGCCTGCAGGACCGCATCGCGCAGCAGGCGTCAATTGAAACCTCACGCACCCATAATGTCATGGCGCATTCCTCGAGAACCCGTCGTTTTCTTTCATCGTCTGCGTGTGCATGTGTAATGGTTCATGGCTATAGGTTTGTTTGTTTGTTTGTAGCCTCTAATCCATTGCTCATACCCACTCTGGGGGATTGGCCAAGGGAACATATAGTCTCATATGGACGATAACTGCACTATTGCTTACAACAAAAACGAAAAAAAGTTGTAGAATGAAGACAGTATATTAAAAAAAGAAAACAAAGATTGATAAGCATACATCTTCCTCCTAGGAGCTGCCCTCTTTTCCTTTTTTCCCCAATCACATTATTCAGTATTGAACTGCAACTTCTTTCTTCCTCTGTGCAACAACATGAGGATGTGGTAGTTGAAATATCCGCGACGAAACAGTGTCGCTGTTGTCGTTGTGCGTTCAATATTGGATGAAAGTTGTCCTTTGTACCGAACACGAGCCCAACAATGTTGGACGGTGTTTACGACGGCGCTGAAACTCTTTGCTCACCTGGCATCCCTGTAGCGGAGGCAGCTTTTGGGGCACTCAAAGACGTGAAGGCGAAATGCACGGAATGATGTAGGATTGCGATTCTCGACGCTGACTTTCCGCCATCTTGCCATGTTACGCAATTGGTAAGCTCTGATTGGTCAAGAGGGCCGCTATGGTATTTTTTAATAGCACCTCAAATCAAGACAGACACTAAGCCCACTGGCGCAGCCTTTGTCCAAGGATGCTAAAAACGTTTATATCTAACAATATCTGTGGGACTGCTCTATTATCATTGAGACAGAGAAGGCATACAGTAAAAGAAGTAAGGTCATAGTTTATCTGGTAAGCATGCTAAAGTAGGAGTCGAGACGAAAGATGTTATTAAGCGAGGCTGTTGTTGTTATCTCACTTATAACGCCATATGTTGTTGTATCGACACCGGGCCCCTGGTAACAAGCTATATTTATAGCCCTTCGGAATATTTCCTCTCGTTCGCAGCGGTGCCGCCTTCAGGTTAACAAAAGGTGGATGTTTACCGCGATGATACTGTTATTGTTTCACAAAAGGGATGCTATAATAGCGATTGTATTCCATATATGGCATATTTCCACATGCTCCAAACAATGGGTGAATATGACGTGCGTGCCTGTCTTCGCATGAGTGTGCATGACAATGTATGTGTTTGTGTTATGTGCCCAAAGCTCGCTCGCAGTCTCTGCCGACTATATATATATATATATATATATATATATACACGCTTACGTCTGGTACTATCACCCTCTTAGCTTCTTGGCGTGAACCGAAATTAGTATGGGAGTGTAAGATGCTTTGATGAATACGACGCGCTGGTCAAGACATGAATAATGTTTCAATCTCGTCGCGTACGTCGTCACACTTCCCGCCAGACAGTGGCGCATACCCGAGGGCGGGTATAGGCCACTGGTATGCGGGTATGTGCCACAGGTGATTGACACTTAGTATCTGCCCAGGAGCGACGAAATCACACATTGGCACTTTTAACGCGCAAGCGTTAAGAAAAACCTGACATCGGCAGCGTTGACCCGACGAATGCAAAGAATAAATGTCAGGGTCCCAGCAGAAATCGAACCCAAGCATTCTGCATGGCAATCAAGCATTACACCACAGAGCCACACCAGGTCTCGTAACTTTTTTCTCAAATATACCCTCATGTTTGTGAAACGTCAGTTGGGGTTAGTGCTGGCAATCTAATTTTACAAAGGTTACATATGTACTGTGGTCAAATTACATAAGTCGTGAAACTTGGAACGAAAAGTTCCGAAAACCTATTGCCACAAGTATCAACGCCCCCCCCCCCCCCCGACGACTGAAAGCGTGCACTATAGGTGAGAAGGGGCAAAATAACCCAAACTAAATACCGAATAGAAGTATTTTTTCAGATAGTCGTAATTTTTTTAATGCCAAAGTTAGCTACATGTTTACTTTACGGGTTATCTGACACCGAGCTAAATGGTTGGTAGGCAAAATTTTTGGTCGAGTGTCATTATAATAGGGGCCGTATTCAGGCGATCTGCTATCAAAGATTGTGTTTAGTTCGGCGCACTGTGTTGTGACCGGCGCCGGAGCTGAAGAGGGAGCGGCGCTCCTTTAATCTTCAAACAAGTAACCGAACGACCGGCTGCCTACTGTTAGGACCGGCGCCAGGTCTGACAATGGATCGGCGTTCCTTTTGATGTTCCTTTTTAGTCGCCAAACGGGTTGGCGGCCTGTGTCCGCCATGTATTGTTCCCCCCTGGCCGGAGGGTGCGGCGTCTTGCCGCCACGACACCGTGAGCAGTTCGGGAGACCACAAGTGCAGCTTCTTCTTTGGAAGATGACGGCGGCGGCGGCGGCCGGAAATCGTCCCGCTAATTGAACGAGTCGTTCGGCGACCATTTGAAGCTTGTTTACGGCGGCCCTTTCGATGGATGCAGTCATCAACTTCAGACCCCTCGCCCAGCGACACCCCTTGACGAGGAGGAGCCACGTTCGTGCCACATGGCCGTGCAGTGACCACGCTTCAATTTTGAACGTTCACGTGGACCGTGCGTGCTCGTCACCCTCGCGGGTAATGTGTGATCCGTGGTTGGACGGTGCCCTCTGTACGCGGTCCCCGATCTAGGGATCTGGGGAGGACAGACCCTTTATAATGAGCCCCCACGGCTCATTCGGTGTGCTTTTTTTTTCGAGAAGAGAACCAGGCAGAACAGAGCAGAACCGAGCAGAACCATGTAGAACCAAGCACCATGTAGCGCTATGTTAGGAGTCATGTAGAGGCCTGCCACGTTTGAGGGCTCACCGTGTAGGGAGTTCGCAATGTATATATTGTAAATAAACCCTCTTCAAGTCTCTCTTCCTCCTGCCTCGACAACTTCATCCCGGACCCCCGGTGTCTGGAAACCCCGGTCGCAACAGCTGGTGGCAGCGGTGGGATACGAGTCTGCGACGGAGAGCGACATGTACCGGAGGCCAGCCGAAAGCCCTGGAACTCGGCGGGATCGAAGCAGCGTACCACCACCGCACGTAATGGGGTGAGTGCCTGGCTTTGTGCTTGAGATATATCGAGTCTATTAGCCTAGATTCGTTAAAAGATAGATATAACCAACAACTGCCTGACCACTGTGGTTGTTATCTCAGCACAAGGCAGCACTGGATGATTATCTGAGCAAGTACGCTAAAGCAGGAAAGCTTAGATGATTCAATAGGAACAAGTGGTAATGTTTCAAAATTTCTAAGGGTACGTTGCGGGTTAAATTTTAGGATGTTGTAAAAAGCAGGAGTGAAAAATTAACAAGAAAAAGTAGAGAGGGATGTTGGCCACGTAGTGCTACTTGGGTGCTTAAGCTTGTGGTCTCCGCTGTGAGATTTGCCAGGCTTCAATTTCTCTAGACCCAGAATTGAAACGCTGGTGGGTTTGTGTTTTGTCACAGCTGAGCCAAAGCAAAGTAGTCGCCATGGATCTTACGAGATTGACGAGAGAGAACCTGCTGAACCTGTGTTGGGATCTGGAGCTAGATTTTAATGATGATATGCCTGCTTCTAAACTCCGCGAAGTGATTCTCGAAAGCAATAGTGACAATGAGGAAATCGAGCACTTCGGGAATATGTACTTATTGGACCAGGAGGAGGAAGTACAAAGGGCGCAAAGAAAGGAAAGATGGCGCCAGGAGGAATTGGAAGCTGAGCGCAGGCATGAAGAACATATAAAAAGGATGCAGGAATTAGATGAAGAGATAGAAAGGCTTAATTGTGAATTGGTGGCATTGCAGCAGAGTGGTCAATCCATAGATGTAGCGCACGAACGGTGCGATGTAGCGGCGGTGCCATTTAAGACCGAAGCGAAGGCTACAGGTCAGACATCTGTAGATGAAGTGCACGAACGGTGCGACGTAGCGGCGGTGCCGATTAAGGCCGAAGAGAGGGCTACAGGTCAGAAATTTGCAGATGTACCGCACGAACGGTGCGTTTCAGCAGCGGTGCCGTTTAGGGCCGAAGAGAGTGCTGCGGGTCTGATATCTGTAGATATAGCGGCGGTGCCGTTTGAGGCCAAAGAGAAGGCTAGTGCCTGTAAGGGAATGGAACAGGTTTTAACCCATTCTGAGGGAAAAGAGCTCGCGGTCACAGCAGGGTGTGAGGGTTCCGTGGTGGTGGAAACGAAGTTAAGATTAACAGAGTGTTCCATCGAACCTTGCAGCCCTGTAGACCATGTTGATGAGCGTCAGAGGCGGACGAAAGGCTCCAGGTTTGGCACCAAGGAATGTGCCAAACGGAGAAAGCGTCCGAAAAACAGAAGCGCGGCAAGGCTCGCGATCAGCGCGGCGCGTTTGACGAGGACCTTCAAACGGCGTGGCGGATTTGCGAGAAAAGGCCCGTTGTCTTCTCTGACTGGCTTAAATCGCATGCGTCTGAGCGGCCGGAGAGTAAGGAACAGAAGTGCGCAATCTACGCGGCCGCGGTCTAACGATGAACTGATAGGCAATCATCAGGACTGGGCGCGCGAGATGGCGGAGGAGCATATCGGTGATGAAGAACGTCAGAGTAGGACGAAAGGCTCCCAGGTCCGCACAAAGAAGCGTGCACAGGGGAGAAAGCGTCCGAAGGGCAACAAAAAGGCAAAGCTCGAGATGAGCACAACGCGTTTGAGTAAGGGTTTCAAACGGCGTGGTAAAATCGCGAGAAAAGTGCCGTTGTCATCTCTGACGGGTCTGTATCGTATGCGTCCGAACCGCCGGAAAAGAAAAGCGCATCGTACGCGGCAGTGTTTGAAGGATAGATTGCTAGGCAATTATCCAGACAGTCCGCGCGAAAAATCAGATGAGCATGTGGGTGCTGGTGAGCATCAGAGATGGGCGAAAGGCTCCGTAGACGGCACCAAGAGACGTGCAAAACGGAGAAAGCGCCGTAAAAACAGGCAGGCAAAAATCGCGACGCGTTTGAGGAATGTATTCAAATGGCGGAGCGAAATTTCAAGAAAGTTGCCGTATCGCAAGCGTCCAAGCGGCCAGAGAACAAAGAAAAGAGAAGCGCATTGTGTGCGTAAGTGGTCGAGGGGCAAGAGACCCTTCCGTTGTTCTCGCGGTGCATTGGACGGGGTGCGGGGCAAAAGAGTCGGTGGTTTTCGAGGGGCAGGAAGCGACAGCAAGTCGGCTTCGAGGAACGTCGCGGGGTTCGGTAGCAGGGCGATTGACGCGTGTTGTAGACCCCGCTTCTCGAGAAAATCGTTCCGGGCGCGACCACCGCGAGTTCGACTCAGAGTTGTTGCGAACAGCTGTTAGCCTCTCGGAAAACGTCGACTCGGGACTGTTGAAAGGAACATTTTGTTTGTTTTTGTGATTTTGTAAATAACTCGTTTGTACTTTGTTTTCGTTAGCGCTCTATCATTTTGGTAGCCTATATGCGTTGTATAGATCTATTGGAAGGATAGTGACACGCATTAGAGCGTACAGAATTAGGCGTTTGTCATCGGCACCGGAGTTGGTTTGTATGCGTCCGAGCCGCCGGACAAAACGAAAAAAAAAAAAAGCACGTTGGGTAGAAAGGCAGACCCTTTCGTCGCTCTATCGACGGCATGTTTGATGGACTGCGGGAGTGCGAGGTACTCAGCGAGAGTAAGAACGCAGGTTGTCAGCGCAGAGCTTTGCGGGGGTCGGAGGCGAAGCGAATGGGTTTTGCCATTGTTCCATTTCCCGTTCGCCTAGAAAGACCCACAGGACGCGACACCGCGCGTTAGTCCCAAAAAGGAGTAGACATCCGTGAGCTTTTGACGATGGTCATTAGTGGATTTATTTTGTTTTGAAATTTGCTTTTGACTGTTTAAGTTGTTTTGGATTTTAATGTGTTTTTTAAGAATCTCGTCTACCAAATAGTGTTTAGGTAACACATTTTTGGTTTTGTTCATTTCTTGGGCGTTGTACGTTTAGCTAAGGTAAGCGTTGTGCGATTGCATAAACGACACGCATAGGAGCCTGCGTCATGGTAGATACGTGTAAATGAGCAGGAGCAACGTTATGAACTAATTATGACTGAGCGTAGAGACGCAAAGTTATTGCTTGCGAGATTTTTCAGGATTCATGCGAAACTTTTTTTGTTGTTCATTTAATGTTTTGTTCGCATGTGTCCGGTGTGTAAGAAAATCTAGCTCGTGAGTTTATATGTATGCTTTGTGAAAGTGGCAACAGCAAGGGAACGGTTAGGTGGTATCTCCTCCAGGCAGGCGCACTGTGATGTGCGTTTGCGGATGTATAATAAAGAGGTTCCTAATGCAGGTGCAGCCCGGCAGTTATGCTTTCGTCTTCTCAAGAGGAATTGACGACTGGCTTTGGCGGCACTAAATTTCGGGAACTGAAAGATAGCGTGAAGTAAAATGCTTCATTTTATGAGTATGATACCTGGTGGGTTACGGCGGATTACTCACGCAGGCACTCGGGTATGCCACGGTGAGCGCATCACTTGACAATTAGTTTTCTTGAAAGCAGTTTGATGGGAAGATTATTATCGGATCGGGATTAGGAGTTTTGGTGAAACCTCAGAGAAACGTCCCGATTGCTGCTTTGTGTTTGGTAATACTGCTTAAGTAAGGTTGCTTTTGGATAATTTGTCGGACTCGACGTGTCTCAGTGCGGGCAGGGTGCTCTCCCGTGCCTGTGGTGGTGTGTATGAATGCTTTTCCCAGAGGGGAGCCACAAGGAACGAGAGGGAAAGAGTCCTTGGCTGAGCGTCATCAGCAGTGGCCTGGAAGACAGCACTACACAGCGACACTTCGAGCAACCTGTGCAGCTGGTCACCCTCAGGTCGCTTCTCCCGCCGGCGGACGAGCTGTTGTGACCGGCGCCGGAGCTGAAGAGGGAGCGGCGCTCCTTTAATCTTCAAACAAGTAACCGAACGACCGGCTGCCTACTGTTAGGACCGGCGCCAGGTCTGACAATGGATCGGCGTTCCTTTTGATGTTCCTTTTTAGTCGCCAAACGGGTTGGCGGCCTGTGTCCGCCATGTATTGTTCCCCCCTGGCCGGAGGGTGCGGCGTCTTGCCGCCACGACACCGTGAGCAGTTCGGGAGACCACAAGTGCAGCTTCTTCTTTGGAAGATGACGGCGGCGGCGGCGGCCGGAAATCGTCCCGCTAATTGAACGAGTCGTTCGGCGACCATTTGAAGCTTGTTTACGGCGGCCCTTTCGATGGATGCAGTCATCAACTTCAGACCCCTCGCCCAGCGACACCCCTTGACGAGGAGGAGCCACGTTCGTGCCACATGGCCGTGCAGTGACCACGCTTCAATTTTGAACGTTCACGTGGACCGTGCGTGCTCGTCACCCTCGCGGGTAATGTGTGATCCGTGGTTGGACGGTGCCCTCTGTACGCGGTCCCCGATCTAGGGATCTGGGGAGGACAGACCCTTTATAATGAGCCCCCACGGCTCATTCGGTGTGCTTTTTTTTTCGAGAAGAGAACCAGGCAGAACAGAGCAGAACCGAGCAGAACCATGTAGAACCAAGCACCATGTAGCGCTATGTTAGGAGTCATGTAGAGGCCTGCCACGTTTGAGGGCTCACCGTGTAGGGAGTTCGCAATGTATATATTGTAAATAAACCCTCTTCAAGTCTCTCTTCCTCCTGCCTCGACAACTTCATCCCGGACCTCCGGTGTCTGGAAACCCCGGTCGCAACAACTGTCGGGTCAACGAGGCGTCGCTCACTTTTACGTGGCGCTTTCGTGCGTACCTACAATAGCTTGTGTAGTTGCTTATGTACTGTATATTGGGCGTGACATTTCAGAGCTCAACTAGCTCACAAAATGTGCAGCTATAGCCGCTCCTGGAACTGCCGACTGCCTTCGCTGCAGGCGCAAGGCCGGCGTGTTCTCGTCTTTGGTGACGGTGAATGCGACACGCTAAAGGCAACGAGACGCTGTACTCTACGGTTGCCAAAGCGATATTCTCAAGGCTGCTGTCCCGCCGCTGTGGTGCTTTTCCACGATCAGGTAACGTGAGTTGTCGTACTGTTGTGATATATCGTGCTCGTGAACAGTTGGCGGAGCTCTCGGTGTATATTGCAAGTACACCATCTGGTTAATAAAACAGCCTCGCTTCCTCAATATTTCATTTGGTCTTTCTTTTCTCTTGCACACACAATTAGCGAGCCATAAGGCGTAATAAAATCGCGTATTTATGACGGCACGTAGGGCAAATGCGCGACGTCGCTACCGCTTCTGGTTGGGACGTCATATTTTATTTCGTTTTTGTTAGCTGTTAGTTGCCCCCTCCATACGTAGATGGCGACGGTGACAACGAGCCGCCAACCACTGGATGCACGGGCTTCTATGGAAGTTAGGCTACCAGTTTACGTATATCTTTTATGTACTCTTTTGATAGACCAGTCATGACGGGTTAACATTTGTTAGGCGCCATGCGCTGAAGTCGCTTCGCTGCAGTGATTTAGTGTTCAGGGTACTCGGCTGCTGACCCGCAGGTCACGGGATTGAATCCCGGCTGCACCGGCTGCATTTTCGATGAAGGCGAGAATGCTGTAGGCCTATAGCCTTTTGGGCACACGTTAAGAACCCCAGGTGGTCTAAATTTTCGGAGACCGCGTCTCTGATAATCATATGGTGGTTTTGGGATGTTAGACCCCACATACTATCATAATCATAGTGCGCTGAATCATAAGCGCTTCATATCATCTTAGCGCTTCTGGTGTTGCTAATACTCGTGTTCCTGTTGGCATCGTTGGGCAAGCGCAATCAACTGGTTATATAAAGATCTGCAACTGTTCAACATATGCCTGTGCTTGCAACATTTGTACATACATTTAGCGTCATTTCATTACGTGTCGCTCAATAAAAAGTTTACAACACGGTCACCTTCCCTCCGCACGCTTCGCATAACGTCGCTTCTCAATGTACGTGGGACATCTGCCGAATTTATTTTGCTTTTGTTTCTTCGGGTATAGGAAACCAAAGGATACTTATCCCAATCGACATATATCTTTATATTCTACCTGGTAGGACACTCAAAATCCCGTCGAATTTCGATTGACCCTCGTGGGGTTGTGTCGGGCGCCGTATGGCGCATTGACAATGGGGCAACCGGCACGTGCTTGAGGCCTTTATACCCGACAGCTTAGCACGGGGCATGTCTTTTCTAGATCTGGGCTACCGATTGGTGGACCTATTTGTGACGTCACCAGGGAAATCCCTCCGAGCCCGCTGTACTGGCTTGCCGAACGAAAGGACCGATAGGAAACGAAAAGGCCGATAAGTCGAAGAATATCGAAAGCGCACCCGCGCGCTTGCCGTGTATACGGCCCGCAGTCTTAGCGCGATGAGCGAATGCGATTAACGGGTGAGCCTGCCCTGGCGGCCCCCGCTAATCCTAGTGGTCGTCGTTGACGCAAGGAGGATATTGGACCCGAGCGAAACGCGCGTGCGCTTGCTCGCTCCTTTACGGCGTTCCAGATCGCGCCTGTGCGGACCGTTTCGGAGACACGCTCGAAGGAGATTTCAGCGATGGGGCGGATATGCCTTTCTCAGAAAACTGAATACAGCTCAATATCGTGCTCATTACTGTGCACCGAGCTCAATACCATGCTCAATACTGTGTACCAAGCTAAATACCGTGCTCAATACTGTGCACTGAGCTCCATGATATGCTCAATATCATGCTCAAGATAGTGCACAAAGCTCAATACCGTGTACCCAGCTCAAGATCATGCTTAATACTGTGCACTAAGCTCAGTATCGGGCTCAATACAATGCCCAATTCCGTGCACCAAGCTCAATGCCGTGCTCAATGCGATGCTCAACAACGTGCACCAAGCTGAATACTCTGCTCAATACTATGCTCAATATCACGCTTAATATTGTGCACAAAGCTGCATATCGTATACGAAGCTCAATGCCATGCTCAATATTGTGCTCAATACCATGCACCAAGCTCAATACCGTGCTCAATACTGTGCACCAAGCTCAATAATATGCCCAATATCATGCTCAATATTGTGCACAAAGCTCAATACCGTGCACCAAGTTCAATGCCGTGCTCAATGCGATGCTCAACACCGGGCACCAAGCTCAATACTCTGCTCAATAGCATGCCCAATTTTGTGCACAAAGCTCAATACCGTGTACCAAGCTCAATACCATGCTCAATGTAGTGCACAAAGCTCAGTATCGTGTACCAAGCTCAATACCATGCTCAATATTGTGCTCAATACTGTGTACCAAGCTCAATACCGTGCTCAATACTGTGCACCAAGCTCAATGATATGCTCAATATCATGTTCAATATCGTGCGCAAAGCTCAATACAGCAACAAACTCAATACTATGCTCAGTACCATGCTCGATACTGTGCACCGAGCTCAATATTGTCCACCATGCTCAAGACAATGCGCAATACTGTGTACCAAGCCCAATGTTGTGCTCAATACGATGCTCAATACCATGCTCAATACCGGGCACCAACATCAATACTCTGCTCAATACTATGCTCAATATCATGCTCAATATTGTGCACAAAGCTCAATACTGTGTACCAAGCCCCAGGCCATGCTCAATACTGTGCACCAAGCTCAATATCGGGCTCAGTACAATGCCCAATACCGTGCACCAAGCTGAATACCGTGCTCAATGCTGTTCCCCAAACTCAATGCTATGCTCAGTACCACGCTCAATACTGTGCACCAAGCTCAATACCGTGGTCAATACTGTGCACCATGCTCAAGACAATGCTCAATACCGTGCACCAAGCTCAATGGCGTGCTCAATGTCATGCTCAATACCTTGCACCGAGCTCAAAACTGTGCCTAATACTGAGGACAATGCTGAAGAGAATGCTCAATACCATGCTCAATATTGTGCGCCAAGCTCAATACCCTGCACCGAGCTCAAAACTGTGCTTAATACTGAGCACCAAGCTGAAGAGAATGCTCAATACCATGCTCAATATTGTGCACCAAGCTGAATACCGTGCTCAATACCGTGCATCAATACAATTTTAATACCGTGCTCAATATCGTGCTCTCAAGGCTCGTCTCCAGCTCACCGAATTGAATTTGGTGCTTGAATGACACAAGAGCACAATACTTTTGTATCCGTGAATATATCTCTGAGGAAAACTGTTGTATGGAACCTAATTTTCCAGGCCACTTATTGCTGAACGAGACTTTATACTCGGACGGATGAAAAAAAAAATTACAGCATATCCACGGAGTGAATGATGATGCGTGGGACCAAGCGTCTGTACGTCCATGTGCCCATCCGTCCGCACGTCCAGAAAGGATGGACGGACAGACGGATGGACGAACGGATGGAAGCATGGGCAGAACTACGCAAACACGGACGGTTGGATGGACGGGCGAACGAACAGACGGATGCTTTACCCCACTCATCAACTGTGCACCAAATGCACCAACTGATGAGTGCACCAACTGTGCACTCATCAACATTTACTCCTTAGATATGCTGTGAAAACCACTAACGCCATCTAGTTATATTATTACTAAGGGCATATACACACAGCGCCATCTATTGAGAAACATATAAACTAGTGGTGGCTACATACTACTACTACTACTACTACTACTACTACTACTACTACTACTACTACTACTACTACTACTACTACTAATACTACTAATACTACTACTACTACTACTACTAGAGGAAGGAACGACCTACGGCCTAAGGAGTTCGTTTAGGGCGCGTTAGCGCCCAGAGCTCCGCTTTCACGCCGGGGCAGAAAGGCCGGACACTTCGCCGCGTCGCTGACCTGTTTAGCCACACAAATCATCAGTGAACAGGAAAATTGAAAGCGATCCGCATCCGAGACGCTCTGCACCCATCGACGTTACAAATTGGATATCCGACGAATTCTTAATTTATTTATTAGAATGAGGTATGTATTCTGCGACACAGAAATATTAACTGGTCGGACTTCGTCATCACACGAGAAAAAATTCGCAGTGACAATTCATGCTTCAATCTCAGTAACTATGAATGCAAACTTAAGCAGTACTGATAAGCTAACATTTTTTTTTGGCATTTCACATACCCATTTTTATTGTCACCACAAAGCTATACTTCTCGACCTATCAAGTCACGCGGGACACGTCAAGTATCATTTCTGCTTCAGCGCCAAGGAACTTCGTCATCCTTCTAGAAATGACTGCTCAAGTCAACAAATAATGCTTTAACCTCACCAATCATGATTTTCAGTGATTCTTGCTGTCCACCTTCGCATTTCTCTCAAAAGGCTCTCGCATTTAGTCATTTACATAAGACAGACAGAATTACTTGCCCGCGCACGTGTATATATGTTGGCTACTGCATTTGGCTTAAGTTTGGCTATTCTTTCTCATTTTTTGGCCATCTTTTTAGACCTGGCAACCCTGATCTGCACTTTCAAGACCTGCTCTGGCTATACTTCAAGAGGGCTACTTCTTGAGTGAGTTGTATGGAGTTTTGTAGCGCTGCGCTTTCGAAGACGCGGACGAATGCAAGACGAACTTGACGACGAAACGGGCTTTTCGCATGCTGTTTTCTAAATCAGTCGCCCGGCCGTGGGTTCTCGGAGGACGGACGCAGATGGCGGGAGCGTTTTTTTCCACTTTCGATGGTGCGGCCGGATAAACAGAGCGCGGTGGCATTATACGAAGCGTATCGCGCGATACGAATCATCGTACGACGCCGAGTTGTGTATACGTTTTGGCTGCTTACTTCCAGGTCACTGAATCGATTATACTGACCGAGCGGGCGTATACTTGAAGTTCGACGGACAGGGCGTCCGAACAGTACACACTAGCCGGTGCTGACGCTGTAGATCGCATTTATTATGCTCTGCATTTTTCATCGTATAATTTCGTACGATCACTTGCCTTAAATGAAAGAAAGCTCTTAGGTCTGACAAGCTTCTTTTGAAATGTGATTCTCGAGACAGTCGCTACGGAGTGGTGGGGGTTTCTATCTCATCGTGGGAGCGGGAGACCTCACCGCACGCCGATTTATCTTTTATCATGATCAGTATCCTCGTGTTTTCTTTTTGTTTTGTTTTTTTTGTCACGCGCTTGTATCTGCTTGCACTTTCGACCTATAAATTTGCACATTATCAAGTACTCCATAAAGGTCAGGACATGTGCATTTCGGCCAGTCTATGGATACAATTTCACTCGCTACGGAATTACCAATGCGTGCGCATTTTGTGAGGCCGTATTCCTTACCTACATAAACATTCGCCGATGCTTTCGCTTTTTCGTGAAGCACACGCATACGTATACATATATAAATCAGGCTGGACGTATCTGCGCACGACGAATACGGACTTTATGTCATATGAATAAAAGATGTTACGTTGCGTCAATATACGTCACTGAATTACGCCATGCCAGTACAGGGTAACACACAGGACACACAAGCAAATAACCGAGACACGAGACGTGCGCGCTAACTTCAAACTCAAGTTTATTTCAGAATCCACACCCATTCATCGCTCAACAAATGTCAGAAAACCACGTCGTCACTCAAAAAACACTTTTGTTGCGTCACAATATAGGCAGGTATGCGAGAGTAGCTCAAGGGCGCAATCTTACAAACTAGCCTAAATTTCCGTTCATGTAAGACGAATGTAAACTTTGCCGAGAATGGGGTGGGCATTTAGGAGGAGGCGCCGCCCTCATTGCCGGCGAAAGCAAGCGGGTTAGGGGGAGACAGAAAATTAGCTGAGCACATGAGACGAGGAAGTTTGCGGGTATAAAGTGACAGCAACAAGCACAGGACTGAGTTGACTGGTGGAACATGGGAGAGGAACTTGCCCTGCAGTGAACGTAGGCAAGCTGATGATGATGATAATGATGTTGCCCAACTTATGCTACACTCCTCTTAAACAACTAACAACAGTATACTACACTGTTACCACTGCTACTATTAGTACTATACTGCTACTGCTATACTACTACTATTGCTACTAATACTAGTAGTAGTAGTAGTAGTAGTAGTAGTAGTAGTAGTACTATATTGCTGCGACTGCTACTACTATGACAACCAGCTACTACAGCACTATAGCCTATAGCAAGGGGTGATTTGAGTTAAACCTTCGCTTCCTGCAAATCATTATAGAGATATTTAGTTTGTCGTGTGTGTTCTTTAGGTTTACACGCACATGTACAAACGCACGCACGAACACGCATAAAGGAATAAGATCCCCCCACTCCCCAACAAAAAATTTTGGCAACGTCACTGTACTACGGCTGCTACTGCTACTACTTCTACCAATACCACTACTACTTCGGCAACCATTGCTACCACTGTCACTATACCACTCCTCTGGCGTGCTCGTGTTGTCTTGTTCGTCTTAGTGCGCGTGGGCGTGCTCACGTACGCGAGTTGCGCGCTTATTTTAGAAAATCCGAGTCCTCGGAACGTCCTTGTTGCCATCTCGTGCCCCGCGTTAAACGCCGCGAACAGCGACGTGTCTCCGCGGTGTCGCACGCATAAGCGCAGGGCCGATGTCGGAACGCGCGTCAACTCGATTGCGAACCCGGGGTTGCGGATTCCGCGAAGCCGCCGCTCTCGGTCCTTTTCGGGATGGCAGCAGCAGCGCCGGGTGCCGCTCTCACGTGCTCTGGAGGTGGGCCCAAAAATACCCCCTCTGCTACGTCGTCCCAACCCTGGTTGCCTCGTGTGTCCCCCCTGCACCTATAGCGGTGCGTGCGCCAGGACCGGCCCACGTGGCGGATGCATTGGAATGACGTTTGTTTACGCTGCCCGTGTGTTCACTCTTTTCGCGACCGTCAAGAGCCACGCTAGTGTACGCGCGCCGTCTAAATGGAGCCGCGCGCTCCGGGATGGTTTTTTTCTTCCAGGACGTTTGTTGTCTTTTTCCTCGGAAAGTTTCTCGGAGAAATGCAACACCGCTGTCCACGCGCGTATCGTTGCTCGTGTGAGCTAAAGAGAGCTCAAGAGAGAGAGAGAGATAAAGATGCAAGGAAAGGCAGGGAGGTTAACCACACGCACATCCGGTTTGCTACCCTGCACTGGGAAAGGGATAAAGGGGAGAAAAGAGGTTGCAGAGCTCAAAGTTCCGTGGCTTGCATACGAGGTGGGCGAGTAAGAAATTCTCGAGCGATAGGTGGGGGGGGGGGCGGCGAGGGAGAGAGCAGGCGCGAAGGGAATACTGAGCCGCCTAAGCTGAAGTCAAGAGGCCAAACTGCAAGCGCAGCCCGAGCCGTTATTCTCAAACAATGCTTCTCAATGCAAACGCTCCTTGCCTTTCGTTTGAGGTCACATATATATATATATATATATATATATATATATATATATATATATATATATATATATATATATATATATATATATATATATATATATATTAAAATAGAGGTGTTATACGTCGAGAAAGGTTCAGACGTAGCTTGGCAAAATTTCCTTTATCAGGCAGGTCTGGCTAATGGCGAGCGGCGTGCGCGAGCTACTACTGCAGCCACCGATCATCATCGTCGTCTTCATTACCAGCAGAGCATCCGTTATTCAGATTCATTACAATTACTCCCCGCGAAATAAGGAGCCATCCTGGCGACCTATGGACAAGTAAACACGGGAGGGTCGTAGCAGGGCTTAAGTCTCGAGACGTGGACAATTTCCTGGCCACGACGACGTTGGTCAGAAGATGGTTCCAGTGGCTCGATGAGGTAATTCACCGGTGACGTTTTTTGTAGCACACGATATGGGCCGTGATACCTGGGGACCAACTTGGTAGAAAGGCCAGGTGTAGCAGAAGGGACATGCAGCCAGACGAGTGAACCTGGATCGTAGGAAGTAGTGTTATTTGATGCGTCATGGTGGTGCTTTTGGCGTCCTTGGTCTCGGGTTGTGAATGATCTTGCCAGTTGGCGGCATTCTTCAGCGTATGTAGCGGCTTTAGACAAAGTCGTGGACTCTGAGGAGTCAGGTTTGTACGAAAAAATGGGGTCCATAGTGCAAGAAGGTTCGCGTCCGTAAAGGAGGAAAAAAGGAGAGAACCCAGTAGTGCTTTGAATGGCGGTATTATAAGCGAAACGTGATAAACGGGAACACTCGGTCCCAATTGGAGTGGTCTGACGAGATATACATAGACAGCATGTCACCAAGGGTGCGGTTGAAGCGCTCTGTCATTCCATTGGTCTGGGGATGATAGGCGCTTGTAGTGCGGTGAACGACGTGGCACTCACGCAGCAATGCTGTGATGACGTCTGACAAGAATACGCGACCACGATCGCTCAGTAACTCCCGAGGTGCTCCATGACGTAATGCGATGTTGTGAAGAACGAAAGTCGCAACGTCTTTTGCTGTAGAAGAGGGAATGGATGAAGTTTCGGCATACCGCGTGAGATGGTCGACGGCAACTATGATCCAGCGGTTACCGTCAGCAGTGTTGGGAAGGGGACCATAGATATCGATGCCGACGCGGTCGAATGGTCGGGATGGGCATGGTAAGGGTAGCAAGGTAAGGTAAGGGTAGCGTGATAAGCGGGAGTTTTTCGTCTCTGGCACGTCGAGCAGGCCCGAACGTATTGTCGTATAAAACGGTACATGCCATGCCAGTAATATCGGAGACGTATGCGAGAATAAGTCTTCAGGAAACCTGCGTGGCCACATTGGGGGTCGTCATGAAACGTGGAACAAATTTCGAATCGCAGATGACGTGGAATCACGAGTAGCCACTGACGTCCACCGGGTGCGTAGTTGCGTCGGTACAGCACGTCGTCGCGAGTGGCGAAGTGCTCGACTTGCCGACGCAACGTGCGAGAAGGGGGGGAAGCCGTCCGCCCAGCCAGGATGTCTAGAATCGAAGCAACCCAAGGGTCCTTGCGTTGCTCAGATGGCATGTCGGCGATGGTGACGGAAGTGGCATAACAGGTTAGACTTTCGCAGCAGTCCGGGTCAGGGGGTAGAGGCGAACGGGATAGGGCGTCTGCGTCCGAATGTTTGCGGCCGGAGCGATAGACCACGCGAATATTATATTCTTGGAGGCGTAACGCCCATCGGGCGAGGCGACCGCTTGGATCCTTCAGTGACGACAACCAGCAGAGGGCGTGGTGGTCAGTCACGACGTCAAAAGGGCGCCCGTACACGTAAGGTCGAAATTTCTCTATCGCCCAAATAATGGCGAGGTATTCCTTTTCAGTGACAGAATAGTTGGTTTCGGCTTTGCTAAGAGTTCGGCTTGCGTAGGCAACCACGTACTCTTGGAAGCCGTCTTTCTTCTGTGCAAGAATAGCGCCTAGCCCGACACCACTAGCGTCGGTGTGGATCTCTGTGGGTGCCAATGGGTCGTAGTGTCGCAGAATAGGCGGCGACGTGAGGAGGCGGCGCAGTTTCATTGAAAGAGTCGTCACAGGTGGCAGACCAGGCTGAAAGGTCTCTAGAGCCGGCGAGGAGCTTGGTCAAAGGAGCGATGATCGTCGCGAAATTGCAGACGAAGCGCCGGAAGTAAGAGCAAAGGCCTATGAAGCTTCGGAGCTCTTTCATGGTGGTCGGTTTGGGAAACGCTGAAACGGCTGTAAGTTTGGCAGGGTCAGGAAGAATGCCGTCTTTTGAAACCACGTGGCCAAGGATCGTAAGCTTTCGAGCGGCGAAATCGCACTTCTTCAGATTCAGTTGTAGCCCCGCGGCAGAAATAGACGCGAGGACTTTCTCGAGGCGGGTTAAATGGGTTGAGAAATCAGTTGAAAAGACGTCAATATCATCTAAATAACAAAGGCAAACGTTCCATTTGAGGCCTCGAAGGATAGTCCATCATCCGCTCGAAAGTAGCTGGCGCGTTGCAGAGGCCGAAGGGCATGCCTGTGAATTCGTAAAGCCCGTCGAGCGTGATGAAAGCAGTTTTTTCACGATCGGCCTCTGCCATGGGTACCTGCCAGTATCCAGAGCGCAGATCTAAAGAAGAGAAAAATTCGGCTCCCTGTAGGCAGTCCAAGGCATCATCAATGCGTGGCAGCGGATAGACATCCTTGCGCGTGATTCGGTTGAGACGTCGGTAGTCCACGCAAAACCTGATGGATCCGTCCTTCTTCTTCACCAACACGACTGGAGAAGCCCAGGGACTGCTTGACGGTTCGATTATGCCACGTGTCAGCATGTCGTCAACCTGTTCATTGATGGCACGGCGTTCGGTAGTTGACACACGATATGGACGCTGCCGTAATGGCGTCTCTTGACCGGTATCTATACGGTGAACAACAGATGACGCTCGACCTAAGGAAGGCTGATTGTAGTCAAACGAGGCTCGAAAATGCTGTAGGAGCTTGATCAGCTGTTTCTGCTGCCCAGGCGTGAGGTTACAATCAATGGACTTGCGGAATACATATATAGGTTCATTGGCGTCAGTTGCGGGTGTAATGGCACAAGTCGGTAAAAATGGCTTGTCTGGATAGATCGGGTCTTCGAAAATACAATTTAAGGTCTCGAGGCTTCCCAGACACTCACCGCGTAGCAGGATGTACGGACAAGCAGAAACGTTGCACGCTTAAAGTACCCGCCGAACCATTGGAAAAGTTGATGACGGCAAACGGGAGGACGATGGTTCGGTGTTGCACACTAGCTATAGTTGGTTGGAACAGGAGCGTCGAGTTAGTGGCAGCAGGGGAAAACACAGGCACTAGGACGGCGGACAACGGCGCGATGCGGACGTCAGCTGCGGCAAACACTTTCGAGGGACTGTGGTGGTCGATATCAAGGCACGGATTCGTCAACGTGAGTTCAGCACGAGTGCAGTTGACGAGGGCCTGATGGGTAGAAAGGAAATCCCATCCTAGTATGACGTCGTAAGATGAACGTGGGAGAACAACAAAGCTGACGGCGTACCAAACATCTTGAATAAGAACGCGTGCTGTGCACTGAGCTGTCGGCGCGATGAAATGGGAGGTGGCTGTACGCAGAGCAAGATTCGTATAAGCGGCGTTGTAACTTTTCTCAAATCGCGACACAGTTTTTCACTAATTACAGAAACGACGGCGCCTGTGTCGACAAGTGCACGTACAGCAGCACCTTCTACGAGCACATCAATTTCGTTGGTCGGACAAAGAGGAGGTCTTAGAAAGTTCGACGACGACGCAGTTCTTGCCTCCGGAACTGCGGCTGTCAGTTTTCCTCTCGAGCGGGGCTCGTGCGCCGAAGCATCGGGGAGACAGATCGGCGACGGGGTGGTAATGACCGGCGAGAATTGATGGGGCGTCGTGGGGACAATGAGTCGGTGATAGGAGAAGATGGTCGCTGGGGATTCTGGGCGGCCAGGTAATTTGCAGAATTCCCATGGTCTGGAGGCTGGAAGTTGCGACGGCGACAGTAGCGTGCTATATGTCCCACGAAACTGCATGCGAAACAGATGGGTCGATTATCCAAGGTGCGCCATGGGTTAACGACAGAAGGTGCAGTGGGCGAAACGGGATGGGTTGCCGTGTATGTAGGCAGCGTCGTAGGGTAGGAGGACCCGGTGCCCCGGTATGCGCCAGAGATAGGTGGGGCTGGGGGTCTAGCAACGACGGCAGCGTAGGTCAGCGGCGTAGAGACAGATGGCGATGGAGGCAGTGCCTACGTGACCTGTGTCTCGATGACCTGGCGTAGACGTGGGTCTAACGTGGTCACTGGCGCGGATGCTTCGGCCACGAGAGAAAAGCTGACGCGCAACTTCCTCACGAATGAATTGTTTGATTTGGGGCAGTAAGACGGTGTGATCAGCAGCGACGTCGTGTACGAGGGCGGAAACTTCAGCCGTATCTTCTGCGGCCCTGCGCGTCGAGACACGCTGCTTACGCAACTCGTCGTACTCCTGACAGAGCTGGACAACATCGGTGACGGTCTGTGGATTTCTAGCGACGAGCATCTGGAAGGTGTCGTAGTCAACTCCTTTGATGATGTGCTTGATTTTATCGCGTTCGGTTAGAGATTCATCGACGCGCTTGCAAAGAGACAAGACATCTTCAATGTAACTCGTAAAGGTCTCGTCCCTGCGCTGGACTCGACTACGGAGACGCTGTTCAGCGCGAAGCCGGCGCACGGCGGGACGACCGCAGACCGCGGCGATGGTGGCCTTGAAGGCAGACCAGTTGGTAATTTCGCCTTTGTGGTTCTTGAACCAGAGGCTGGCCACATCAGCGAGGTAAAAGCGCACGTTTGTGAGCTGGTCGCA
>WOVY01005225.1:0-38654 GCA_013436015.1 Rhipicephalus annulatus | reverse complement strand
AGCCAGGATACATGGCCTCAACGCTTGTTGTCCCTACTTCCGGGGGAGGCCTCAGAAGTAATCGCGCGCCTCGCGAAAGAGGAGGCTGACGAGTACAGTGAGGTAAAGTCGAGCCTTCTCAAGAAATACAGGTTGTCAGCGGAAGGTTTCAGACAAAAATTTCGCAACGCCGTGAAAGAGAACAATGATTCATACCCGGAGTTTGCTTACAAGTTAATGGCCAACATAGGGGAGTGGCTGAAAGAGGCAAAGGCGTATGGGAATCATGACAAGGTGCTCGAGTGTATCGTCTGGAACAATTCTATCAAAGGTTACCAGAAAAGGTGAGGTTCTGGGTGCAGGATAGACCAGACGTGAAAACCGTAACAAAAGCCGCAGAGCTCGCTGAAGAATTCGTTACGCGCCGCGCCCTCGGGGCAAACAGTGAGCCTAAAAGGGAAAAATTCCTACGACACCGAATAAGGCGCCGTTTAGAAAACAACCGACAAGTCTCGCACAAAAGGGTGAGGAAAACAATTCATCTAATCATGGGGCGTCGGCAGAGGCAAGCAAAAGGAAATTTGAGGCGAGAAAACCGGCTGCTTGTTTCAATTGCCACGAAACAGGGCACTTCGCGAAAGACTGCCCGAAAGAAAAGGTGGCCTTTTTATCTATAAATGAAGCCGACGAGAACATGAAGTTGTTAGAGCCCTATATGTACGACCTTACCGTGAACGGCAAGCAGTGTCGGGTTCTTAGAGACTCCGCAGCCACTATGGACGTAGTTCATCCGTCCTTTGTTCAGTCCGGACAGTATTCAGGAAACTGTGCCTGGATTAGACAAGCCGTAGAAGCAAACAGTCAGTGCCTTCCCGTAGCTAAAGTTGTCCGTAAAGGCGCATTTGGTACGTTGGAAACGGAAGCCGCGGTATCGCCATATCTACCCCCTCAGTATTTTTACTTATTTTCAAATAAGTCAGATCAAATGCTGAAGGAGAAAGGTCTAACGTTGGGAGAAGGCATAGTGCAGGCACTGACTAGATCGAAGGCACGTGCGCTGGCTGCGAGAGGAACATTCACTGAGGCAAACAAGCCTCAAATCGACAACGGGCCTGGTTGCGAGTTGGACACCACGGTAACAAATCGACTTGTGCGAGAACAGGCTGCAGAAGCCGTAGTCGCGGAGCCAACCATTCCTAAAGGCGACGATGAACCTCCTCCCGAATCGGAAGGGGTCAATTACGCCTCGTTGACCGAGCAAACAAAAAATGCCATTGCTCCCAAGCCGATTCCTGGTAGTACAAAGGATAGCACAGAGGGTGACACATTCCAGGTACTAGGAACTACAAAAGAGTTGTGTGTCATGCCAACTTCGGATAATTTCAGTCGGCTGCTGCAGGTGAGCCCCGCTTCATTAATAACCGAACAAAAGGGTGACCCAACGCTTAAGCAATTCCAGGACAGTTCGAAAGAGGGAATCGCCAAACGAAATGTGAGATTCCAAGAGAGGAGCGGCATACTCTATCGAAAATATCTAGATAGGCGAGGAGTAGAGTTTTGACCAGGTAGTCGTACCTCAGGCGTATCGTCAGGATTTGCTTAGTTTGGTGCATGGAGAATCATGGTCAGGCCACTTAGGCGTAAAGAAGACGAAAAATCGTCTTTTACAGGAATACTACTGGCCTGGATGCTTTAAAGATGTAGAGAGGTTGTAAAATCTTGCGATGTGTGCCAGCGAGTGGGTAAGCCGGGAGATAAGGCGAAATTTCCTATGAAGCTGGTACCCGTAATCACGGAGCCCTTTCGTCGGTTGGTAATTGACACAGTAGGTCCTTTGCCCAAGACAACTTCAGGCTACCGTCACATCCTGACCTTAATCTGCCCAGCTACTAAATTTCCAGAGGCGGTCCCGCTAAAAGAGCTAAGTTCCGTGGAAGTAGTGAACGCACTTCTGTCCGTGTTTACCCGGGTAGGCTTTCCTGCCGAGATACAATCAGACCAGGGCACCATTTTCACGAGTGCCTTAACGACAACCTTTCTAGAGCGGTGTGGCGTGAAATTATTGCATAGTTCAGTCTACCATCCGCAGTCGAACTCGATAGAAAAGCTTCACTCCGTGATGAAGCGAGTGTTAAGAGCCTTATGTTTTGAACGAAAAACTGACTGGGAAATGTGCTTACCTGCAACAATGTTTGCACTAAGAACTGCACCACATGAGACAACAGGGTTTACGCCAGCGGAACTTGTTTACGGCCGCAGACTGCGGTCTCCTCTTCGTATGCTGAGAGAGTCGTGGGAAGGTCAGGGTGATGATCCTGTAGTAGTGGAATATGTCCTCACCTTATTGGATCGTCTAACAAAAGCCCAAGAACTGACCGAGAGTGCGATGACCAAAGCACAGCAGAAGGCTAAGCTTTACTACGATCGGACAGCTAAAGCACGACACTTTGCTGTAGGAGACAGGGTCATGTTGTTGAGGCCCTCCCAAAAGAATAAGCTTGAAGTGCAATGGGTCGGCCCGGCCGAAATTACTCGAAAATTGTCTGACACCAACTATGTGGTAAAATTACCAGGAAGTCGTAAGGTACACCAGGTGTATCATAGCAACTTACTCAAACCCTATAAAGAAAGGGAAGCCATCGTGAACATGACTTTAAATGTTCCGGAAGAGGTTCCGGCAGAAATTCCTGAATTAGCTCCCGAATCGGACAAAGTCCCGATCGAGAAAAGAGTTGAGGATTTAGTATCAAAGGCACAGCTGACAATGAAGCAGAAGCAGAAATTGCGTGGCCTTTGACCGAGTTTCAGGACAGATTTGTAAGCGAGCCAGGCCGGACATCCGTCCTCACTCATGACATAGAGCTTACCTTGTCGGAACCGGTAAGATCTAAGACGTATCGGGTGTCACCTCGTCGGCTTGAGCTAATAAAAGCAGAGGTTAACAGGATGCTGGAAT
Source organism: Rhipicephalus annulatus (assembly GCA_013436015.1). Lineage (NCBI taxonomy): Eukaryota > Metazoa > Arthropoda > Arachnida > Ixodida > Ixodidae > Rhipicephalus > Rhipicephalus annulatus. The sequence goes on along the minus strand of WOVY01005225.1, from coordinate 35,719 downwards.
TGGGCGTGATTGAGCCGTGTGAAAGTGATTACACTTCCCCGTTAATTCTTGTGGAGGTACCCGGCAAAGATCCGCGTCCTTGCGTAGACTATCGTAAGTTAAACCTCATCACCAAGAATCAGACATACCCGATTCCCCACATTGAGGAACGCGTCGAGAGGGTAATCAGCGCGGAATTTATCTCAACGCTAGACCTAGTGAGAGGTTACTGGCAGGTGCCGCTCACCGAGAGGGCGAGCCGGTATGCTGCATTTATTTCACCATTGGGGACATTCCGCCCAAAAGTGTTGAGTTTCGGCCTAAAGAACGCGCCTTACTGTTTTTCAAACTTAATGGATAAGCTTTTGCAGGGTCAAGAGGACTTCGCATTGCCTTACTTGGACGACGTCGCCGTATTTTCCTCGTCCTGGCCAGAACACTTGGCGCATTTGAGAGCAGTACTGACCACGCCTACGCGAAGCAGGTTTAACGGTCAAGGTGCCCAAGTGTCAGCTAGCACAAGCAGAGGTACTCTATCTCGGGCATGTTATCGGTCGAGGGCATCGCCGTCCCTCTGAAATGAAAGTGGCAGCTATCCAAGACTTTCCCCAGCCCCCGAACGAAAACCGATATTCGGGCTTTTCTTGGTTTAGCTGGTTACTATCGTAAGTACATCCCTAGATATTCCGACATTGCCAGCACTCTTACTGACGCGTTGCGCAAGACCGAGCCCCAAATGGTCGACTGGAATGAGGAGAAAGGAAACCCTTTTCGCGTTTTGAAAGCGGCCTTGTCGAGCCAACCTTTGCTTAGTTCACCGGACTACTCGAGGCCTTTCATAGTCCAATGCGACGCTAGTGATAGAGGCATGGGGGCAGTTCTTAGTCAAAGGGATGAGGGGGATCAAGAACATCCCGTCCTCTATGTTAGCCGGAAACTCACCCTTCGCGAGCAGGTTTACAGCACTAGCGAAAAAGAATGTGCGTGCTTGGTTTGGGCAGTCCAGAAACTGGCTTGTTATATGGCCGGAAGCAAGTTCATTGTGGAAGTGGACCACTGTCCTCTCACCTGGCTACAGACCATGTCCTCTAAGAACGGCCGCCTGCTGCGTTGGAGCCTCGTTTTGCAACAATATACGTTTGAAATACGCTACAAAAAGGGTGTACTCCATGGCAACGCTGATGGCTTAAGTCGATGCCCCTGACGCGAGAGGATTTCTCGAGAACTCTGGCATTTTTTTTCCTGACCTAGACAAGAGCTAGTATTGTTTTTTTACTGTTTTAGGTGTACTTGTTTGAAAACGTTGAAGACACGGCTATCCAGGGTTTCGGGTTCGGTGTGCTTCCAGTGTTGTTGTTTTGTGTCACCTTAAAGTGTGAGTAACATTTTGAATAAAATGTTTATTTCCTTTATATCAGTTAAAGCGGAAAATTGCCTGGTGGAGTTTGGCGGAATTTTCCGGCGCTCACCGGCTGAGTAGTTGTGTTTTCATGTGCGTATGTGATGTCTGTTGAGCCCACAATGAAGCAGGTGTTGCCCTCTACTTCATCAAAGACGGTCGTCACCAAACCGACTGCCGGCGCTGATCTCTCCGGACAGTGGCTGCAAACCTCAGCCCATCGAGATCTTCACCCCCCCGCGCGAGAGACTGTTACGACCGGCCCTGGGGAACCGGGCAGGACGAGTTTGGGGGAGAACTGGTTCTTGACCGACGGTGGCGTCCACCCCCACCTCCCCATTCGGGCTCCTCCTCTCGCTGGGAGAGCTCCGGGGTCTGCTGTGCGTTCGTGACCATGTTTGGTAACATTTTGGGGCGCCGGGACCATATATGGACATCGTGTTGGGTTGTGCCACTCCATGTGTTGTGAGAGGTGTTTCCCCCTCCCTCGTGGCCGAGGTGCCGGGGACACCGTATTGGCTGACGATGCAGACAAGGCGCCCAGTGTCAACAACGTGGCGCTATAAAATGCCGAAGACGTTTTGTATCACTCTCACTCTTCTCTCTTTGGGTAAGTTGACCACTTCTCCACATGTAAATAAATCTCTGTTGTTCGTTCGGGCGCTTCTTCTCGCTGAATTGTTGGACGATGGATCCTGCGACGGGGCCAGCTACCGAAAACGAGACCGGCAGGACCCGGAGTCCCAACACCATGCATGCAATCATGCCATACCTTACGAGTTTTGCAACAAGCTATGTGAACGAAACCACCTGAAGACCTGAAGGACTATGAAATGCAAATAATGACATTCATCCCTTACATATCATGGTTTTCATGTTATGACTAGTGAAATATGTTCTTCATACAGTCATGTTATGGTATTCCAAGTTTGATAGTGATACCATTATCAAAATGGCCAGGTGAGCTAAATGTCATAGGCAGCTAGATAGATAGATAGATAGATAGATAGATAGATAGATAGATAGATAGATAGATAGATAGATAACTAGATAGATAGATAGATAGATAGATAGATAGAAAGATAGATAGATAGATAGATAGATAGACAGATAGATAGATAGATAGATAGATAGATAGATAGATAGATAGATAGATAGATAGATAGATAGATAGATAGATAGATAGATAGATAGATAGACAGATAGATAGATAGATAGATAGATAGATAGATAGATAACTAGATAGACAGATAGATAGATAGATAGATAGATAGATAGATAGATAGATAGATAGATAGATAGATAGAAGATAGATAGATAGATAGATAGATAGATAGATAGATAGATAGATAGATAGATCGATAGATAGATAAGCTCAAGGTCGCCGAAGTTCGCCAAGAAATGCTTCGCATTTAAGAAACCAGAGAGGCTCATTGACAGTGGTAAGGAGAGATACGATTCCAAAGTGGCTTAGAAGTGTGGCAGCTTGGGCTAGTTGGTATGGCATGACGATAGTTATAGCGCGAGAACAAAACGACGACACCTTCGTGTCCTTCTTGTCTCTGTGTCGTCATTTTGTTCTCGCGCTATAACTATCGTCATCCAAAGTGGCACCAGCATCTAAGATAGGTAGAGTGCGGGGCGGAAATGGACGTAGCCATGACCGCCGAGACAATTCAGACATAGGGTATATTAACATGCAGGGTGGCAGGAACAGGCTGAAGTGGGAAGAGAAAGAAGAACAGCTAAGCGAAGAGAGGCCGATGGTATACGGTTTTGTAGAAATACATCTCAGGGACATGGAACAACCTCCGAACAATCCGGACTACGCGTAGAAATATTGTAGTAGAACAGAAGGCAGCAGAAAAGGGTGGTATTGGGGCATTCATTCACAAAAGTACAGACTGGCAAAGGGTCAACCTGGAATGCAAGGAACATTTATGGCTAAAAAGGGAAAGTGGCAGGTGAAAGACACTCCTTGGTTTCGTGTACTTGTGGACGGGAGCAAAGGCCAGAGACGAAAACCAGGCAATGGTAGAGGGTATATCAATGGACATTCATCAATTAGGAGGAGAGTGGGAGATAAATATACTGTGAGATATGAATTCGCACATAGAAGATATTGATGGGTATACCGACCCAACAGACAAAATGATCATGGATATGTGTGAAAAGCATAATTGGAACATTGACAACTGTACTGATAAGTGTGAAGGGAAATAATTTCGAAGGGAAGAAGATTGCAGTCGACGAAAGATTACGCGCTCATGTCACACAGTACGTATGATAGGCTCAGGGGAATGCACATAGATGAATGCGGCTCCAGAAGTCTGGGTAGTCATCACAAACGTATCAAGCTAAGTTTTGCAAAAGCAGTCAAAGTGGAAGGAGCCAAGATGAGCAACTGCAGGAAAATTTTTATTCTGAAAGGCAGATAGAAATAGCTACTAAACAAATTCAGAAAATAATCACTGAGGATAATAAAACAGTTTGGACATACACGAATTTAATCAGACTTTTTTAACTGCAGCTTGCTAAGGCACGTGACAAGTCACCGCGCACAAGAAGACATAAATCCAAAAGCTGGTGAGCTGAGGAAGGTAAGAGAGTCTTAGCGAAACATCAGGAAGCCTCTAGGGAACACAGACATGCTAAGCAGCGGGGTGAACCAACAGATGATATTGAAAGAAAATTGGAAATCTTTCTAAGCTGTAGAAGGGAAGCATCCCTTCTGATCAATAAAAAGATTCGAAGAAAGGGGGCTCAATGGCTGTCATAAGTACTTAAGAATGATATAAAGGCAGCTGCAAAACTTCCGAACCATCTAAACTTCGTATGACATGAGACGAGCCTAGAGCAGAATTCTTTAACTACAGCTCAAGTGCTAGGCTGTAAGGGGATGAAGCTATTGAATATATAACACCAAGGGTGACAGAAAAATTTCAACAAAGAAGTGCTTTATGCACCACAATAGACAAGGATGAATCAAGTGGCGCAATGGCTCCATTTTCACAACGAGAGTGGACAAAGGCTGAAAAGAATGTTTCTAATAGTGCATCAAAAGGCCCAGTTGGCATTCCAGATATGCTGATAAAGACATTAGATCCGAGGTCGAAGCAGGCTTTGAGAGAGGCAGTGAGCAAAATAATAATCCATGGTGAAGTCCCCGATGGATGGGAACTTATCAGGAGGAGCATGATCTATAAAGGAAAGAGGACAATGCTGACAAACAACTACCGTCCTATGACAGTCACATCACTGGTCTAGAGGCTGGCAGTGCAGATTATAAATGAAAGACTGCAGGCATGAATAGAGGATGAGGGGGTGCTGGGTAAACTACATAATGGGTTTCGGAAACACAGGAGGTAGGAAGACAATCTGTTTTTAATGACGCAGGGCATCGAAATAATAGAAAAGGAACCCAGGCGCCTGTGGCTAGCATTTTTGAATATGCCGGGAGCGCATGACAGCTTGGTTCAAGAGGACTTGTGAGGAAAACTGCGCACACTAATCTTTTGAAGGATATCTATAAAGGTAACGAGGCAGTTATAAAGTGGGAGAAACAGGTACCCAAGCCTGCAGAAGTAAAACGGGGTCTTAGGCAGGGGTTTCCTTTGTCCACCTTGTTATTTATGATGTACCTACAAGGATTAGAGGCAAATTAGAGGGCAGTAGACTGAGCTTCAACCTCTCTTTCGTCAAACAAGGAAAACTCATTGAATAGGCACCACCAGCATTGATGTACGCTGATGATAAAATGCTAATGGCCGAGAACAAGGCAGATTTGCAGAGATTGAAGGGCATCTGCGGTAATGGGGGATAAAGGTTAGATTTCAGATTCAGTACGGAAAAATCAGCAGTCATGATTTTTAATGGGAATGGAGGTTGTGAGTATAGAATACAGGAGGTCACGCTAGAGATAACATATAAATACAAATATCTGGACTAATGGATAAACAATGGGACCGAGTACCTAAAGAAACACGAAATATACGAGACTTATAAATGTAACAGGAATGCAGCAGTGATGAAAAACAGGGCACTGGGGAATCACAATAGGTGTGATGTTGTGAGAGGATATGGAAAGGGGTCATGGTTCCTGGTATGACGTTCGGAAACGCGGTCTTGTGCATGAGATCAGTATTTTATACAAGATTAGAAATTAAGCAACATGGAATAGGTAGGCTTGACTTAGGAGCTCACGGGAATACACCGAATCAGGGAGTACAAGGTGATATGGGGTGGACATCATTTTAATGCAGGGAAGCTAGCAGCAACATAAAATTTGAGGAGCGATTGGGAGAAAGGAAAAAGAGCTTTGGGCTTGGAAGGTTTTCTACTACTTGTACATGAAGAATGTCGATACGAAATGGAGGAAGCGAACCAGAAAATTGACGGGTAAATATTAGAAAACAGCAAAAGGGCCCAACAAAAAAGATTTGTTGCTTAGGAAGAAGGTGAAGGAAGCTGAGACCGATATGTCGAAAATTGGCATGATTAAGAAGTCCGCACTAGAGATCGCCGTTGACATTGCATTGCTCAGTAACTCAGGGATCGAATTGCAACTCATGATTCCGGAGTTAGACAAGGAGAGCAGAAAGGTGGGTCTAAAAATTAATCTGAAGAAAACGAAAGTAATGTACAACAACCTCGGAAAGGAGCAGCGCTTCGAGATAGGTAATAGTACACTTGAAGCTGTAAAAGACTATGTCTACTTAGGGCAGGTAATAACCGCCGAGCCGAACCACGAGATTGAAGTAACTAGAAGAATAAGAATGGGGGGGGGGAGTACAATCGGCAAGCACTCTCAAATTATGACAGGTAGATTGCCACTATGCCTCAAGAGGAAAATATATAACAGCTGTATCTTGCCGGTTCTTAGCTACGGAGCAGAAACCTGGAGACTTACAAAGAGGGTTCAGCTTAAATTGAGGACAACGCAGTGAGCAATGGAAAGAAAAATGGTAGGTGTAACCTTAAGAGACAAGAAGAGAGCAGAGTGGATTTGGGGACAAACGGGGGTTAAGGATATCATAGTTGAAATAAAGAAGAGGAAATGGACATGGGCCGGGCATGTAGCACGTAGAGAGTATAACCGCTGGTCATTAAGGGTAACTAACTGGATTCCCATAGAAGGGAAGCGGGTTAGGGGGAGACAGATGGTTAGGTGGGCCGATGACATTAAGAAGTTTGCGGGTATAAATTGGCCGCAGCGAGCACAGGACCGGGTTAACTGGCAGAACATGTGAGAGGCCTTTGTCCTGCAGTAGACGTAGTCATGCTGACGATGATGATGACTAGAGATCTATCGAAGCTTTAAGCAGAAAATTGCTGAGGAAGGGATCTAAGATAACACAAGGGGTAGTTCTCTAGTGTTGGTAGCGAGAACGGAAGTAGTCCAAACCAATCCATCTCGGGCCAAATACGAAGGGGTAGACACGGTATGAAGTGCCTGGGGGGGAGGAAACTGCCGAACACTTGATAATGTTCTATAAATGGCTTCACGTATAGTTCAGGATGATGACGCTAAGTTCTTCAAAGCACTGGAGTTTAGAGACAGGGAGGGCAAAATAGACTGGAAGCGGGTAGAATTAACTAGGAGGAGGTTCTTTGATTGGTGGCTATGGTCAAAGCACGAGGGAAAATGAATCCCTTCACTGCAAAGTACCAGTCCTCAACATCAATATTTAAAGAGGAAAAAAGATATATCTACCTATTTTGTTCACTAAGTATGACGGCTTGGTGGCTAGCCACTGCCGGATATAAAGGGTACCACCATATCAATCCGTCCAATTTAAATATCTGTTGAATTAAACAGCGTATCAGACAGCACTCGCAGGTCATGGTATTTTGTTGTACCTACACATCTTCGAAGGATATATATACACTACGAGAATGTTAAAAGCAATTATATATTCGCGCTCAGTGCTCGCTTAATATTGTTAAAAATTGAAAAGGTGTACGTAGCGACGCTGACACATGGCTAAACGGCGAAACAGTTGAACGGTTCTAATTTGCTAGAAATAAATACAGCTAAAGTACTTGCTTTGTGGGTTGATATGACGTAGTTAACATGAAAACAGCGCAAGAAGACAGAAGACCGGTCTTTTTTGCGCTATTTTTATGTGATGTACGTCGTACTTGCCGGCTCCAGCAACCACTTTAATTTTTTTCTAGTACAATGGGCAGTACAACTTTTCTAGTATATTTTAACTGTTTCATCGTTCAGTCTTGTGTCGTGGTCGGTATGTAACAGACGCGTTCAATGTTCGAGAAAACACTCGAGCGCATTGCATGTTTAATTTTGCTATTTTATTGATGCAAAGCAGCTTAGACATGCATAAGACTATTGGTGGTTCGATTTTCTAAATTCTTTGGTAAATAATGATGTGCAGGCTGATTGTTTTCATTACCACTTGCTGTTAGAATGCCAGCAATATTTTATTGATATTTGACAACATAGGTGGTACTGTACATCTGTACATGTACATGTACAGATGTACATAACAGTTGTACATACAGTACCACCTACGTTTATGTACATCTGTACATAAACGTAGGTGGTACTGTACATCTTCGCCAGAGCCCTATGAGAGTTCTTTCACTGGTCTTTTGTGTTTTGTAGCTGAGCTCCGCTGGCTGAGATTGAGTAGTTTCGCGCGGATTGTGGTAAGCAGTGCGGCGCATGTACGAGGAGCATTGGATGCGAGCGCATCGCCTGTCTGCGCATTCCAGAGGAGTGGCGTCATAGCCGTGGTAGACGCATTCTGTTCATAACCCATGGCTCGTGCATTCACCTCAAGCCAAGCTGCTCTATTCTCATTTGGTCGCGTCTACCATGGTGCTAGATACACATAAAGGGGCATTTGCCAGCGTTGTATAGTCGTAGAGAAGTCCATGGTGTAAAAGAGCGTATAAACATAATCTATTCTATTCCAAAGTATTTGCCTGGCAATCAAAGGGTGAGCAGGAAGTACAAACATAAAACGGCAAAACATGCAGTAGAGACAGCAGAGCAAGTGGACGAACGCTCAGCCAAACAGCGTTGCCAAGAGGCTGAGCGACATGTCTGAACATCTCAGCAGCAGCAACAAGACGCCATCGATGGCGTCAAGGTTCACCAAGTGGATGACTTTACTGTGAAACGTAGCGAAAGTGCCTGTGTAGCTGTGACCTTCGAAACAGACTTCGTAAACAATTCGTTTGGATGCTGGTGCGACGTGTGGGAAAGACTGTGTCCCACGAAAGACTTGAAATAGCCGGGCCTTGGGCGAGTTGGTATTTCATTGTGGTGGTATTTTGTGCAAAAAACGATCAATTTGTGGGGTTTAACGTCCCAGAACCACCATACGAATATGAGAGACGCCATAGTGGAGGGCTCCGGAAATTTTGACCACCAAGGGTTCTTTAACATGCACCCAGATCTGAGTACATGAGCCTACCACATTTCCGGCTCACTCGGTAATGCAGCTGCTGCAGCCAGGATTCGATCCCGTGACCTGCGGGTCAACAGCCGAGTACCTTCGCCACTAGACCACCGTGGCGGGGCATTGCGCAAGAAACGGACAGACAGGAAAAGAGCCAGACAGGTGCAGACTAGCTACTGATGTTCATTTTCAGAATAACACACATATAAAAGAAACGCGAAGACACGTGGTTATGATTACAGGTTGGCAGTTAGATAATCTATATCGAGTTTATGAATCATCACCGATGACCTCGCCACGCATACGTTCACATACCTATGTATGAAAAGGGCCTTAACGACCTCTCGCGCGCTCGTGTCTATCAGCCCCGACAACACTTTTGCCTCATTTAGTAAAGGATGACACCTACAAGCCTTACAATGTAGACAGAGATTAGACAAAGGATGCCATTTCAGATACTTTCTGTGGTCCATCAATTGGTTATACGAACAGCGCCAGGCTTGGCTGATGTAACGCTTCCCACCTGATAGTGGTATACTAAAAACTACTCTCTTCTCACACACCACCAATCTATCCCCGTGTTTTACATCACACTCATTTACTTTTTTTTCGTCTTGCCAACTTAAACTTTCAACCACTGCGTATATATCACCATGCTTTTTCCTGGCGGACAATACTGTGTCAATGCAATAACGACTCCCCCTTTTTTTCATGTGGTGAGAAAAAGCATGCGCATATATATAGAATACTAACGAATGGCCTATTTTTACCGTGAGCCTCCCTCATAGCATCACCCCTTCCTTCACTTTTCAACTTCCTCAATACTCGTTCACTGAGGACGGCGAATGTTTTCTAGGTATATTGGGCTATTCTAGCCGTTTGACTTAATTGGAAAAATTGTCCTTCATTCGATGCGGGCAAGAGTTACGCAAGGCGGCCACCAGACAAGACGTGGCCATCCCCTCTTTAACAATATTGGAACAGTGAGACCTGAAGCCCAGAATTTGCTTGAACCTCGGGAAATATATACAGCAGGTATGCTCAGGCTCAGTCATGATTCTCAAGTTGAGGAACTGAATGCATCCGTCCCTAAGGCTTCGGAAGTGAAGCTCAAACCACGACCTTTCTCCTTGAAGACAATGACCTCGTCCTTAGTATTGCTTTTACCACTTTCCTCAACGAAGACAAGATAATCATCCACATGCCACCTTACTTTCAGCACAAAATCATCCAGAGCTACTGAAATGTCGCCGTCTATCTTGATCAGAAATATTTCACTAAGTATGGGCGCAACCCAAGAACCTATTCACATGCCCAATCTCGTCCAGTGTTGCTGCCTCGTCCAGTGTTGCTGCGCCTCGTCCAGTGTTGCTGCGCCGCTCCTTCGGAGCGTGTAAAGGGGAGAGTACTCCTGGCGGCATAGGCTCAGCTGACCCGAAAAATTGGATAAGCCAGAGTCACCCATGGTTTGATCGCCTCACCATGTATGACCCGGGGGGCTTTCATTTTGTCTACGCCCTCCGGTATACCATCCCTTTCAAGTGCACACATATCATCACAAAGGTGCTGGGCACAGCGGACTCGCAGAAGGGGTGAGCCCCGTACCGTAGTTACGATGGCTAATGGGATTACGACAAAGGACACATTATTCTTTCTTTTATTATTGAGTTGGGTCAAAGTTGACTCATCCAACCTTCCCAGGCCCCGTACCTCGGGAAAAAGAGTTTTTGCGCTCTTTTTAAGTTGGGGAAAAGCTGCTCAGGTGCATTCATGATGCGGCTGATGAATAGGTCATTCTGAACTAACGACTTATCGAAATACCCTTCGTGTGCGCATACACAATTATATGCTTAGAAAATTGAATTTACTGAATTGAATTGACATTATTTCTTCTGGTTATAGCAAAAAGAAGCAGCAGCTAAAGGTCATGTGTCCTGACAAAGGCTTCTGCTCCTACGACAGTTCGGCACGCAGGCCATACATAGCGGAAGTCAATACAAAGTATACTGTACAGACATGTTCCACTGAATAGTCACGAAATTAGAAGAACATGGGTACAAAAAAGTGGAAAAGCGAGAGTAAACACGTTATGTCTGCAAACAAACTATAACAAAAATTTTACGTATGTCGTGAAGAAAAGAGGCCTCAGCGGCATTTCTCTGTGCCTCAGGGGCATTGCCATCAGCATAAGTTCGTGCTTGCTGCGCTTGGCCGGACGCTACTGACTGCTTTGCCTTTTGCGTTCTCATCTGAAGATAAGTCTCGTTACAAGTGTAGTTTGCTGGGTTTCGATCACACTGGAGCTTGAGAATCGCATTTTACGGTTTATTATGTCTACCGACGCAAGCGCCACTCCACCTCCTCCACCGGCACCACCTACTGTCTTCTGCGCCGGTTCTCCGCGTATGCGAGATCCCCCTGTCAGGCACAGAAGACAAAAACGTTAATGACTGAATTTTCATGTACGGGCGAGTGAGTACTCACAACAAATGGGATGACGCCGCCAAGTTGGCATACGTCTCCTTCTACCTGCCGGACGTGGCCAAGCTGTGGTTCATAAACCAGACGTGGAACTCACTACGTGATCCGTCTTCAAAACGAGCTTCACTTAAGTTTTCAGACCGCTTGAGGTACGCAAACGTCGTGCCGAATAACGCTTGCATGCTCGGTCCCAGCAGCTTGATGAGAATTTCAAGAGCTATATTGATGACGTTCTGGACCTTTGCAAGCGAGTCAACGAGTCCAAGTCGTAAGAGCTTAAGATCAAGCACAACATGAAGGGCATTGAGGACGACGCTTTACAAATACTGCTTTCTAAGTGTATTCACACTGTCGTAGAACTGACCTACTTAAGCCAGATTTTCGACGAGTTGCGCAGGCAACGTCTTTCCACCCGACGTGCCTCGGTGCCCGACGAATCTTTGTTCAGCAGGACCACCCTTGTCATAGGAGACGACCATGTCCTCTTCTCTCAAAGATCCAAGAGTTCATCCGCGCTGAAGTCGCTTGTCAACTCTCTCTGATGTTCTGTGTACCTGATCAACCCCGCAGATTGACGTCTACACTCCACGACTTCATTCAAGACCAGGTCGCACAAGTTCTTCCTCGCGCCCGTGAACCACCGCCAGTCACCGCACCTCTCACGTACGCCGAGGCCGTTGCTTAACCTCGAGAGCCTGCGTCACAGCCAGCGCCTATGTATTCGCCGCCACCCTTTTAGCCACAGACCTATTCACCGCCGCCTATGCCGATACCACCTCGGCCGCAGTTTTCTGCCCCCCTGCTACAACTCGGCGTCTACTCCAACCCATGGTGGACCTACGACCACCGTCCGATATGTTTTGCTTGTGGCAGCGTTGGCCACGTGGCGCGTTATTGTCGTCGTCGCCAGACTGCTCAAAACATTTGACGAATACCCTATTTCGACCCTCAGGTTTTTTCTACGCCTTCAAGCCCTCCTTTTTATTCCTTCCCCCCTGATCATCCACTCGGCTACACCAACCGCTCCCCATCTCCATGTCGACGTTTGCCTTCTCTTATGCATCGCCGTTCCGGACCCACCGATCAGGAAAACTAACCACCGCAAATACCGAGGCACGAACTGCGTCCCCGTTGTCCTGCACAAGTCCTCGCCCCTGTACAGCTAGTGTCATTGAAGTGTCAGTCAATGGTATCGTCACCATGGCACTTGTCGACACCGGAGCTGCTCTATCCGTTCTTTCCGTCCACCTGTGCTGCAAACTCCGCAAAATCTGACGCCATTATCCGGTCTCACTCCTAGAATGGCTAACGCACAAAGCTTAACACCTCTCGCAGCCTGTACTGCACGAGTCGTCATCAAATGGATTGTGTATATTACCACGTTCTTGTTCTCAAGTTTCGTTATCGCCCCAATACACTTCGTAATTCTCAGCGCAAACTGCGCCTGCAGTCTTAGAGAAGCTTCAGGACAGTAGTAGTTCATTCCGACAAGATCACACCCACTCCACGAACTATACAGATTATTCTGGAGCCTACACCACCGCTAGCAATAACGCTAGAACAGTCGATGGCAAGTGTATAAATGCCGACGCGCTTAGCCGCTTGCCAGTTGATCGACGGCCGACGCTCCGTTCGCCGCTATCAGTGCAAGCCTGCTACTGTGATCTGAATTTCCGTTTACCGGGCACAAGTTCGCCAAAATAAACAGTTTAATTTTCAACGTACTCTCTGCTTCTTCTTCGACGTCACGACCCCGTGACATCTGGTGGAGGCGCTACTTCTTTGATGTTCCAGACGCCCTCTTCAAGCCGCGAGCCCAGCTCAAGTGGCAAAGACACGGACGCCAACCCTGAACAGCGAACAAGACGCAGGCAGAGGGGACTACAACCAGAGTACGGGCCCCTTACTGAAGCAGCCAGGCATTACCCGGATACTGACATCAACTACAGGAACCATTACCGCCCCCATGCAACCTGCCCCACTCATTCTGTGGCAGCCCAAGGAACCCCCAACGTTCCATCGATTGTCAGGCGAAGACCCGGAAAGCTGAATCGAAATATACGACCGAGTCGCCGCCTTGAACAGCTAGAACCTTGAGGAAAAATTACGCCACGTCTATATCTACTTATAGACTCTGCGAAGACGTGGTGTGAAAACCACGAATCCACACTACGAACCTGGGGACACTTTAGACGAGGTTCCTGCACACGTTCACGAGCGTCGTCGGCAAGGAAAGGGCTGCCACGTTGGTGGAGACAAGAGTGCGACTTCCTAATGAAAGCGTGAGTCTTTTCGTCGAATAGATGACGCGGCTCTTTCGACACGCCGACTCCAACATGGCTGAAGAAAAGAAGCTCCGGTTCCTCACGCGCGGAGTCAAGCAGGAGCTGTTTGTGGGACCTGTCCGGAACCCGCCCAAGATTGTCAACAAATTTCTTGCTGAGGCCACAACTATTGAAAAGGCGCTTGCGATGTGCACAACGCAATACAACTGCTGCGCCTCATTGAACTGCGCTGATGCCTTGAGTACTGGCGACCTGTGCGAGACAATTCGAGCGATTGCACGGGAGGAGCTGCGGAAGCTAATGGATTCAACACAGCCTCAAGCCGATTTGATCGCTGACATTCTCCTAGACAAAGTTCGGCGCTCGCTTGGAATCACAGAAGCAGCGCAGCCTGAACCGGAAGCAATGAGCTACGCCTCTGCAGTGTGCCGCAACGCTCCTCCACGCCCTCGTCAGCACACAGCCCTGCCACAGTTATCCCGCCAGGCACCGCCGCCACCAACGCCAACGCCATACCGCCCGCAGACCGGCCAACGCTACGCTTCAAGGAAGACTGACGTCTGTCGCACCCCTGACCACCGCCCACTGTGCTACTACTGCGGCGAAGCCGGGAAAACTTACCGCCGATGCCAGCACCGACAAATGGGACTGCGTGGCTTCGCCGTCAATGCACCACGTCCACAGCCCGGGGAACGGACGCGTGATATCGCCGACTACATGACAGGAACTCAAAGGACACCACGAAGTCCTTCCCGTTCACCGTCGTCCAGCCGCCGGATGTCACCGCACCACCGGCTGCACGCTGGCCCAACGCAGGGCCGGTCTCCTAGCCCGTATCCTTTGGCGTGCAGAACCGATGAAGGTGCGGTTGCTGTGCGACGAACTACTGAAGATCCTCCGACGACGACGCCGCCACGACGAAGTTTTCCGAACACGACGCCAACTAGAAGTCCTGACAACAAAACCTCCTTTACTGAAGGTGACCTGACGACGCAACATGGAAGCAGTGGAACAAGCCGACGCAGCCGTGATCCGACACCACACCCTAACTGTAACGCGAGACGGCGAACTAACGACCTCGACGTTCTTATCGACGGCCTCATGTGACCGCTCTCGTCGATACTGGAGCCGATCGACTATTCCGTCATCAGTGGGCCGTTCGCCGCGAAGTTGAAGAAAGTTAGGACAGCTTGGGAAGGCCCTGATATCCGCACAGCCGGAGGTCATCTCGTAACGCCTGCAGGAATCTGCACAGCAAGGGTCACCAATAACGGCTGTATTTATCCTGCAGACTTCGTAGTCCTACAGCGTTGCTCGAAAGATGTCATCCTTGGCATGGACTTCTTATGCTTCCATGGTGCTGTCATCAACATAAGAACAAAGTCGATAACGTTATTTACAGAAGAAGCACTACCACCGCGCCCGCCGTCAGGAAACCATGCCTTGAATGGGCTGGAAGAACAGGTCACCATTCCGCCTTGCTCCAGCGTCATTATTTCAGTCGGCGCTCCTAAATCACCTGACTTGGAAGACGTCGTTGAAGGCAGTCAGCATCGGTTGGTCACGCGCAATATTTGCGTCGCAAGAGGAATGGCAGAGCTGTGGGGAGGCAAAGCAACGGTTATGCTCACGAATTTCAACAATGAATAAAAACACCTGAACAAAGCAACGATGGTTGTATACATCGAAGAAATCGTGGAAGCCACCAGTGCTTTCGCCTTCGCCGATTCTGCGCAACCTGCTCAGAGAAACGAAGCCGCTCCCTCAGCTTTCGACGTCAATCCCCGCCTTCCGAACCATAAGCAAGAACAGCTCAAGACACTGCTCCTGTAATATGAAGATTCCTTTTCACCGTCGTCAAAATTCGGCAAACGCCAATCACGAAACATCGCATCATAACCGAGGTAAATGCCAGACTACTCCGTCAGGGTCCGTAAGGATTTCGACGCGAGAACGCGAAGCCGTAAAAACACAAGTTGATGAAATGCTACGGGACGACATCATCCAGCCGTCCAAAAGTTCATAGTCGTCCCCAGAGGTGTTAGTGAAGAAACAGGATGGAACCAAACGTCTCTGCGTCGATTATTGCCACCTGAACAAAATCACAAAAAAGGACGTGTATCCTCTCCCACGAATAGATGACGCCCTGGATCGGCTCCATAACACCAAGTACTTTTCGTCAATGGACCTCAAGACTCGCTATCGGCAAATCGAAGTCGACGAAAGAGATCGAGAGAAGACGGCGTTTATAACGGACGGCCTCTTCGAGTTCAAGGTGATGCCCTTCGGTCTTTGCTCACCGCCTGCCACTTTTCAACGCTTTGTGGATTACAGTACTGGAAGGATTAAAGTGGCAGACTTGCCTTGTGTACTTAAACGAAGTCGTCGTGTTTTCTCCGAGTTACGATGAGCATCTTCGGCGACTTGAAGCTGTACTTCAAGCCAACAAGACGTCCGGATTCACACTGAAGCCAGAAAAGTTCAGATTTGCGTTCGAGGAGCTCTTGTTCCTGGGGCACGTGATTAGCACGTCTGGAGTTCGTCCCAATCCACGGAAAACAGCCACCATCGCCGACTTCCCCCCGCCCACTGAAGAGAAGGCGGGCGCGCCGATTTCTGGGCCTGTGCGCCTATTATAGGCGGTTCGTGAAAAACTTCGCCTGCATCACCGATCCACTCACAAACTTTACCAAGGCCGACGTGCAGTTCAAGGTCGAAACGCCGCAGGAACACGCTTTCCAGGCGCTTAAACTTTGCCTCCAGACGCCTCCTTACTTGCCCGTTTCGACAATTTCGCTGAGACAGAAATACACACTGACGCAAGCAGCGTAGGTCTCGGTGTCGTTCTTGTGCAGAGGGCTGAGGGACTTGAAAGGGTTATTAGTTACGACAGCCGATCGCTATCCAAAGCAGAAGTCAAATATTCCACAACAGAAAAGGAGTGCCTGACCATCATCTGTACTTCGTCGAAATTTGGCCCCTACCTCTACAGCAGGCCCTTGAAAGTTGTGAGCGACCACCACGCCTTGTGTTGGCAAGATACCATGAAGGACCCTTCAGATCACCTCACACGTTGGAGCCTGAGACTTCAAGAATATGACATTACCGTCGTTTGCAAGTCCGGCAAGAAACACTCCGGCGCCGACTGTCTCTCTCGTGCGCCTGTCGACAACCACCGCCCGACGACCCGGATTACGACTACTTCTTGGCAACGATTACTGCTGACGACTTCGCTGAACGACAGCGAGCCGACCCGGAACTTAAGGCCTTAATAAAATACCTCGAGGGCAGAACCGCCGAATGACCTAAGGTATTCAAGCATTGCACTTGCGTCGTTCTTCCTACGAAGCGGTCTTCTCTAAAAGAAAAACTTTTCACCACTTCGAGCCAAGTACCTTCTTGTCGTGCCTTCAGCTCTGCGACCTGAACTCCTGCAGACCATGCACGACGATCCGATGGCGGGGCACCTCGGTGTGTCCCGCACGCTCGCGAGGATACAAGAAAGGTACTACTGGCCACGTCTTACCACAGACGTCACTCGTTACGTGAGGACATGGCGCGACTGTCAGTGGCGCAAGACACTACCGACATTGCCAGCGGGACTTCTACAGCATATTGAACCACCGCGCCGACCATTCCAGCAGAGTCGTATGGATCTACTGGGGCTATTCCCGACGTCGGCTTTCGGAAACAAGTGGATCGTGGTAGCTACTGACTACCTCACCCGCTACGCTGAGACAGAATCCCTGCCCAAAGGCAGTGCATCCGAGTTAGCTAAGTTTTTCGTCGAAAATATCGTCCTACGTCACGGCGCCCAGAGGTCCTCATCGCCGACAGAGAAATGGCACTTACTGCAAACCTAACTCAAGCGATTTTGGCATACAGCCAGACAAACCACCGCCGGACGACAGCGACCACCCACAGACCAACGGCCTCACCGAGTGGCTTAACAAGACGATCACCGACCTGCTGGCAATGTACGTCGATGTCGAACACAAGACGTGGGAGGCCATTCTTCCGCACATGGCCTTCGCATACAACACGGTGGTGTAGGAGACGACGCAGATGTTTCCATACATATTGGTCTACGGAAGGAGCCCAGCAATGACGCTCGATGCCGTGTTACCCAACGTCACCGACGAAGAAAAACTCGATGTGAGTGAGCACCTTCAAAGCGCCGAAGAAGCCCGACAACTCGCACGTCTCCGTATCAAGAATCAACAGACGACCGACAGCCGCCGTTACAATCTTCAACGGCGCATCGTGCGATACCAGCCCGGTGAACGTGTTTGGGTGTGGACGCCGATACGCCAATGTGGACTCAGTGAATAGCTTCTGCGACGGTACTTCGGACCGTACAGGGTGGTTCGACGTCTCGGCCCCACTTGATTACGAGGTTGTCCCCGACGGCATAACGAACTCTCAACCACCCCGATCGTGACCTGAAGTCGTTCATGACTCACGCCTCAAGCCTTTTCATGCGCGTTAACAAACTGAAACAGTGTTTTTTGTATTATTTCTGTATTGTAATTTATTCATTGTACTTTCTTGCATTATTGTTGTACTTTCATCTTCCGTTAAAGCACCGGGACGATGCCTTTTTTGGGAGGGGCAATGTCACATTCATGTTCTCAAGTTTTGTTATCGCCCCAATACACTATGTAATTCTCAGGCGCAGTTTGTAATTCTCAGCGCAAACTGCGCCGGCAGTCTTTGAGAAGCTTCAGGACTGTAGTAGATCATTTCGATATGATCACGCCTATTCCGCGAACTATACATATTATTCTGAAGCCTACGTCCACCGCTAGCGATAACGCTAGAACATTCGACCGCAAGTGTATAAATTGTCGACGCGCTTCGCCGCTTGTCAGCTGATCGATGGCCGACGCTCCGTTCGCCAGTCTAGCTGCCTCTCCTCGAGTCCTCGCGCTAGACCCGGGGTCACGTCACGCGGACGTCGACCCCAGGGGTTCAAGTCGACAAAAGAAGTCTACGTGGCACCGGTGTCTTGTACGCGCGACCGCTGCCCCTGGGTCTCGGGCCTTGTTGCCTGGAGCACGCCTACCCCATGCCAGGAGGAGGTGCAAGGTCCCCCGGTTCACGCCCGCCATCCCGGAGTCCCCCTGAAGTCCACCTGGTACCACCAGGACCTGCACGGCGCCCGCCTCGGCTGAGCCACTTCCTACCAGAATGCAGCTCGACTGCACGTTACAAGTCACCCACGAGCCACGCCCAACCGGCGGCTTGCGGGGTCCGCCCACTAGAATGGCCACGCCATTTGAACTCCCGGTGAGGGAGAATTGTTTCATGTTTTCCGCGCCCGAGGGCGATATCTCTGTCAATGAGTTAATTGACGCAATAGAAGAGACAGCTGGTGACGACAGCGTATTAGTACTGCAACATATGGGGGCGCAAAATTTCTTGTATGCACCCGCAATGCTGGCCAGGCGATGAGGCTAATGGTGGCAGAAGGATTTGAAGTAAACGGGGCGAGGGTGCTAGTAGAGGCAGTCGGGCCGCCGGTTACATATGTGAATGTTTACCGTTATCCCGCTTTTCTATCAGACGAGGCCCTTAACAACGCCTTAGACCAGTTTGGTAAAGTTAAGGGCATTACGTTCGCCACCCTAGCCACTCACCAGGCCAAGTTAAATGGGGTACGTGTGGTTAAAATTGAGATGTGCCGCCCAGTCCCAAACTTCATCACTATTGCGGGGCACAAAGTCATGTGCGAGTACAGGGGCATGCGCCGGGTGTGCGCGCGTTGTGGTGAAGTCGGGCATATGGCGACTGCGTGCACCACGGCGTACTGTAAGCGGTGCGGCACCTTCGGCCACGATACTGAGGGCTGCTCGGCAGAATGTAAACGTTGCGGGGGTCAACACGGAACACGCGAGTGCTTTCGTAAGCGCTAATACGCTTCCGCCGCCCGCGACTTCCCCTCTCTATCTGAATCCGCTTCGTCGCACTCTCAGTCAAGCGGCCCCGCCTCTGCCCGAGCAACTCACCACGTATGCAGGTCCTTACGTCCAGGTCCACATCCCGGCACAACCGAGAGGGGATCCCCTTCCGGGGACCGCGACTTAGACTCCGATCTGACTTCAGGCAGTGGCAAGGGCGATCCGTCCGCCAGTGAGGGGGAGAGACCCGGGAGTTTTGACGAGACTACCACAAGGTCGACCGAAACAGAGTCGAGCGATATCGAGACGGGTTCGGCGCAACCGTCCCCCCCCCCCTAAGCCGCCTCTACCTTCGGCGAGCCGGGATGACTGCGGGATGACTGCAGGATGACTGCGGCTGAAGCGACCCCCGAGTCCAACGAGCAGGGAGAGGCCTTCCCCGCTTTATCCCACACACCCGTCAACGTCCGGGCCCCAGTACCAGCCTGGCCTTGGAGGCCGGCACCCAAGACCCAGCCGGCGACGACGCCCCAATAAAAAGTAAAGGGTATTACTTTCTACACGGTGACAGTGAATGCAACCATGCTGCACCGACTTCCTCCCCCGCCTCCCATTCGGCACGCCCAAGCCGGAAATCAGACGCGAAAAACTGGACAGATGGCCACTGGGCTAGAGCAGAGAGCTCACTCGCGCTCACGAAGACGCCCTGATGACGATAAGCGGTATCTGGGTGAGAGGGCAGCCAACAAAGAGGCCCGGCAGCGTTGACTCGGGCCAGCAGGCCAAAGCAGTGATAGCGACGCTCCACCACACGCGAAGGCTCGGAAACACGAGAAAGACGGTGTAGGCAGAGGAGAACGACCCCCCAAGCCCCGAGACGCACGTCACTGAAGCGGGGCGCCTGCCCTGTCGGCTTCACGGCCCTTTTCTCTTCCTCTCGTTCGCTCTGGCCGCACTATGTCCCACTTGCCTTCCCTTCTCCATCTGGTGCAGCACCCTCCTCGCCCCTTTCTGTCGCCACACGGCTGTCACCTATCTTGCTCGGTGCATTCGCTCACCCTTCTTTCCTTCTCCCCTCCAGTGCTTGGCATCGCGCCCAATCGGCGGATGACGGCCACGCTACTTGCTAGCCTCGATACTTCCCGCGTTTTGTTTTCTTCATTTTAAGGTTTTTTACGGCCTTTTTGAAGTTGGCTACGTGGAATATCCGAGGTTTTAGAGATAGGTAAAAACAAGCAGCCATCCTAGGTTTCGCTAGGAACCAGGACATAGACCTCCTCTTTATTCAAGAGGCGAATTTCCGAATGCCGCTGGATGTGGTTAATTTCCGCCAAGATCATCAATTGACGCCTTTTTCTTTCTGGCGACCACGAGAGCATGCGGGGTCGGAGTAATATCAGGCAGATTTCGATCAAAATCGCATTGTATTTTCGGGGGCGAATGGTCGGTACATAGTGACTGACATATTCATCGAAGGCAAAAAGATATGCATTGTGAACGTCTATGCCCCCGTGACAAGAAAACATACGAATAAGTTCTTTCAAGAGATGCATGAACTCCTCCTAGAGCCCATTCCCCACGTACTGGTCGGTGATTTTAATTGTGTGGTAGATTCTAACCGGCACGTGAGGGGGCCAAGCCAAGGAAGATCAACCTACAATGCAAAATAGTTGGTGAAAACCCTTCGGCACCTAAACCTCCCAGACATATGGGTACACCTCTGTAAAGACCACTTCGTAGCAACCCGTACCTCTAGATCAGCAGGAAGTAGAATAGACCGGATGTACTTTAAGGACCTCCTCCTCCCTTTGGTTGCAGGATGCGAAGTACTCGTGCTCCCGGCCAACCTGAAAGGGAAGACGGATCATGCCCCACTCGTCACGATGGTAAAGGGATCCCCCGGCCCGCACTCTGATAACAATAGCTGGAGAATAGACGCTGAGCTGCTGAGAGATGAGACTTGCGTAGAAAACTTGAAAGCTGCCATCAGCACACCAGTAGAAAATGCCGGACATATTTTCCCCCTCTGTGGGATAAAATTAAGGAAGAATGGAAGGCCCTGTTACAAAAATAAGGCAAAGCCAAAAAAAGACGTCATACACAAAGGATGAAAGAACTTCTTCGCCGAAATGCAGATCATCAAGGCAGCCGACACGTTGACCTCATGTACAACAGAGTACCTGACCTCACTCGAGGAGCAATACAACCAACTCCTCAGAGATACCATGAGACGACCTAGAAGTGAACATGTACTGTTGGGCATGGCAACCGGAGTTGATGTGAGGGAAGTACGTGGAAATGGCTGTTTGCGAATTACGGAGGCAAAGCGCTTAAACGGTTCTGTAACCGACGACCCAGCAGAAATTGAGATCATCTTCAGAGAGTACTTCAGCATACAGTTCCAAGACACCGAACCAATAGACACCAATCGGGGACCCGACCATGTTAAAGAACTTTGCAAATATCTGCAGCGAATTAAGGAGGAGGAGGAGGAGCCAGCAACCCTTAGCGCTGAAGTATCCCCTGCAGAGCTTTGCGAAGCCTTAAGAAGCATGACCCCCAATTCTGCCCCAGGCGCTGATGGTCTGACTGCCGCCTTCTATGCGACTTTTCTCGAAGTTCTCGAAGAACCTTTGCTCGCAATGGTGAATGCAATCTTCAGGTCCTTTAGGAAACCCGACTCCTTCAGAGGGGGTGAAATTGTCCTACTAGAGAAAGAGGGTGCACAACCAAACGAGCCCACGGCGTGGCGTCATATCCCGCTTTCGAACACCGATTAAAAGCTGGTAGTCACTATACTGAACAAAATGCTCAAGCTCCTGTTACCGGACATCATTAGCCCGTACCAAACGTGCGCGATTCCAGGAAGGTCGCTTTTCGCGAACCTCACAGTGATCCGTGACTCTTTCGAATACGCGACGACAAGAGGTTTCAATGTTGTTTTATTTCCCTAGACCAAGCTAAAGCTTTTGACAGGGTACGACACCATTACCTCTTCGACGTGATGCAGGAGTTTGGCTTACCGGCAAGTTTTATAAAACTGGCAAAAATTTTGTACGAGGACCTAACCTGCACCGTTGTTATAAACGGAGTCACAATGCCGGCATTAGAGTATAGCCGAGGCATAAGGCAAGGATGCCCATTGGGCCTGACCTTTTTTGTCATGTCGTGCGAGCCGCTGATCACAAGTGTTATTGCGCATGAAGGCATTCGGGGCTTCCCACTGACGGGCCAGCAGCAAGTGAAAGTGCTGGCATACGCGGACGACATTTCCCTGTTTGTTAGGGATGAAAGCAGCCTCCAAGCCTTCAGTGCGACGTTCACAAGATACGTGCAGGCATCCGGAGCAGCGATAAATACGGACAAGAGCAAGGCGATGCTATTTGGAACTTTCCCCAGAGAAGCCCTAGGAAACATCGAAATGGTGTCCATCGTTAAAGTACTGGGAATCTACTTCTCCAGTGAAGGGGTGGCAACCAGCCACGTGGCAGAGAGCCCTCGAGAGGGCAAAGCAGGCAGCCGACCGCATTCGCCTCCTAAACTTCACGTTACGTGAAAAAGCGCTGGCAGCAAGGACCACCGTTTGCGCGTTTGCGTTCTACACCAGTAGGGTAGCGGTGATCCCTAGAAAAACCGCGAGCCAACTGAACGCCGTGATCACCGATTTGCTATGGGAAGGGAAACGGGCACCAGTCAAGCGACACCTCCTTCAACTACCTCGGCCTCCCAAACGTACAAATTACCAGCCAGGTACTGGCCCTCAAAATTACCCGCATGCTTTATTACGCAGCGAATTACGTTGGGAAGAATCTAATCAGCTACTGGACAAGCACCATCACGCACTATCTGGAAATCTACAAACACACTGGCCCGCGCGCGGAAGCGCCCTCACACTTTTACAGGATGGCGGCAACTACAACAAAGATCATTGAAAAAGAAGCCCCGAACTGTGACATTTACAAGGACCTACCCACCCGAATCATCGAAGCGATAACAGAAAACCAGTTGTCCGAAAAAGAAAAGGAGCAGATGAAAAGCCTAGGACTGTGCAAACAAAAAAGCAATAGGTACCGACCGCGCGAAGTACATGACTTCGAGTGGAAGCGCAAGTGGCAAGTTTTTGCCCACGAGACATCGCCTGCACCATTTCGGCATCACGCCGAATAGCCAGTGTCCTAATTACCGCGCCGAGGAAACGATCTCCCACGCGTTGTTAGAATGCGGTACGGCCAAGTCGGTATGACGCCTGGTTGCGAGGTGCTTCAGCATCCGCCCTCCCCCGGCCCTCGAAAGAAATAGGGGCTGCTTCGCAAGGCTGGTGATTGCCATCACACTCTTTGTGATTTGGAAACGCCGGTGCCTTGCTGAGGTAAAGAACACCCCAGTGAGAGCGACCTACCCAGCACTAGCCATGATCAGGCAGAAAATAGTGCAGTACTTGGCCAAGCAACTGGAAGCTGGCGGGGAGGACCAGTTCCTTCGCCGCTGGCACACAAAGTTTTTTTTCGTCAGAGGTGCGAAACTCCGTACCCCCATAATCCCCTACTAACCCCTTCTCCCCAAAACATTGTGTTACAAGTGTATGTATAGCGCCAGTCGAAGTATTGTAAATATGCCTACCCATGTTCACTATGTGTTGTAAATATATGTATATGTGATTGTAAATATATATTTGTGGTTTTTTACGAATGCATGCGTAGTTTAGCACGAACTTGTATATATATATATATATATATATATATATATATATATATATATATAGTATATATATATATATATATATCTGTGTATGTGCCGCTGGTTTACTTTATAGATAATGGAATTTGTATGCCCCATAGTGCACAAGAGGGATGTCTAAACGAGCACTGTATGTATAAAATGATTTAAAGAGTTTTTTTGAGTTTGAAGTTAATAAACTTCTCTTTGTATCAGTGCAAGCCTGCTACTGTGACCCGAGTTTCCCCTTACCGGGCACAGGTTCACCAAAATAAACAGTTCAATCTTCAACATACTCTCTGCTTCTTCGTTGACGTCACGACCCCATCACAATATCGTCAAGCTCGTAGTGCTGCCCTCGTGTTCCCATGACATGATACTCGGCTGGGACTTCCTTGCGGTTAATAATGCCATCATTGACTGATGTCGCGCTGAGCTTAAGCTGTCTGCCCTTGCTGATGTTGACGCTATCAAAGCCTGTCTACCGTATTATAAACCGTCTGTTTCCGACGACACCACCGTACCACCGTGCTCTTCTCTGGTGGTGACTGTGTCGTGTGACGGTATTTTTGACAGTGATGTTCCATTTACACCCTCTGCCCTGTTCATTCAGCGCAAATGTTCCCCACTGCCCGTTGATCTCCTTACTCTCCACCACAGTGTCGCGAAGACGCTCGTGTACATGCTAGAAGGGCCTTAACCTTTATTTCATGGTGATTGTCTCGGTCAGGTGCATCTGATCGACGCCCATCACATTTTCGACGCTCCGTCTAGTTTACTTTCTACGGACCTCAGCACACTGATTTCTGACCCTGTTTATGACCAGTTAGGCCTCGACACTTTACACCGTTCCGTCGATGTCGCAACGTCTTCTTCAGAACGAAGCCATTTGGCCAACCTGCTGCAAAAGTTTCGCACTTCTTTTGACTGCCACGCTTCTGGCAACAGTCGCACATCGAACATATTTCACAAGATTGACACAGGAAGCTATACGTCTCTACGGCAGCGCCCCTACCGAGTCTCAGCGTCGGAGCGTCGTGTTATTGACGACCAGGTTGCTGACATGCTACAGCCTTCTAACAGTCCCTGGGCGCCACCGGTCGTTCTTGTCAAGAAGAAGGACGGCTTTATTCGGTTCTGTGTCGACTACGAAAGCTTAAATAAGATCACCCGTAAGGACTTTTACCCGTTACCGTGGATAGCCGACGCCCTTGACTGTTCGCAAAGTGCAGAATACTCCTCTTAGCTGGACTTGCGTTCTGGACACTAGCAAGCTCTCATGGAAGCATCTGACCGACCGAAAACAGCATTTGTCACAACCGATGGATTATGCCAATTTACCGTTATGCCTTTCGGTCTTTGTAATGCTCCAGCCACTTTTGAGAGAATGATGGACACTATTTTACGAGGCCTCAAGTGGATGACATGTTTATGCTACCTCGATCTCGTAGTTGTCTATTCTACCGATTTCAACACCCATTTAAACCGTCTCGAGCATGTCCTCACTTGCCTCACCGACGCCTGCCTTCAACTCAACCTCAAGAAGTGTCGTTTGGGTGCCCGGCAACTCACCATTCTTGGCCACGTCGTATCACGGGACGGTATACTTCCTGACCCCGCCAAGCTTCGAGCAATCGCCAATTTTCCGGAGCTACAGAACCTAAAAGAACTTAAAAGTTTTGTCGGCTTGTGTCATACTTCCGACGCTTTATTAGAAATTTTGCTTCCATATGTGCGCCTCTTACGTACTTTCTTAGCAGCGACAAGGACCTTTTCACCTGGTCACCAGCATGCGATGATGCGTTCACCACGTTACACCGCCAGCTAACTTCACCACCCATCCTCCGCCACTACGATCCTGCCGCTCCCACGGAGATTCATACTGATGCCAGCGGTGTTGAACTGGGCGCTGTGCTCGCACAAGGAAAGGCAGGGTTTGATGAATATGTCGTCGCCTACGCAAGCCGAACCTTGACGAAAGCCCAAGATAACTATTCCGTCACCGTGAAAGAGTGTTTAGCTATTATTTGGGGCCATGGAAAAATTTACCCCTACCTGTATGGTCCCGCATTCAACGTCATTACATGACCACCATGACCTTATTTGGCTATTCACACTTAAATACCCTTCCGGATGACTTGCTCGCTGGGTGCACAAATTTCAGGAGTACGACATTCGCATTATATACAGATCCGGTCGTGAGCACACGGGCGCCGACGCTCTTTTTTGCTTGGCCATATCGAATGAAGGTGTTTGCCTCTCTTCCCTCCAGCCTGCACTTGCGTCATTCGCCTTGCGCACAATGACGGTGGAACAACGAAAGAATCCCCAGACCAGTGGCCTCATAAGCACTCTTTCTGATCTTCTCACTCCTTCGCCGTCTCGCACTTTTGCCTAAAGGATGATCTTCTTTATCGACGCAACTGCCTTTCTGACGGTCGCAAGTGTCTCTATGTGTTACCCAGCCATCTTCGAGCTGTTATCTGCGAACCGTTCCACGCTGACCCGCAGTGCGCCCACGCAGGCCTTTTCGAGACATACGCTAGGCTTCAACTCAGATTTTATTGGCGTGGCGTGTATAACTACGAGCGGAAATTCCTTCGCTCATGTGCTCAGTGCCAACGACGAAAGTTACCTCCCGGGCAAGTCTACCCGTCACAACCTCTTCCTTGTCCGAGTCGATTTTTTGATAGCGTCGGCAGTGACATTTACGGACCACTACCATCAAACATAGCTGGTAATCGCTGGATTATTGTTGCGATAGATCATCTCACACGCTATGCCGAAACAGTCGCGTTGCCGACTGCCACAGCCCATGACGTTGGAACGTTTCTGTTGCGACGTTTCGTTCTGCGTCATGGTGCCCCTCGGGAGCTCTTAAGTGACAGAGGCCGTGCCTTCCTTTCTGACGCCTTTAAGGCATTACTCAACGACTGCCGAATCGTGCATCGCACAAGTACAGCATACCACCCTCCAATGAATGGCATGACGGAGCGCTTCAAGCGTACTCTTGGCAACGAGCTGTCGATGTACGTCGCCTCTGATAACTCAAAGTAGGACCAAGTTTTCCCATTCGTCACCTACCCGTATAATACTGCTGTACAAGCGACTACTGGGCTTCGCCGTACTTTCTTCTATACGGACGAGCACCTTTCGATACAGTAGACAGTATTCTTCCATATAAACCTGATGAGTCCGAAAGCACAACTCTGTCCGAAGCTGCCCGACATGCTGAGGAATGCCGCCAGCTTGCCCGCTCTTTTTCTACCGAGTACCGGTGGCAGTAGCAATGCCGCCTACCTGGGGACCGTTCGGCTCCAAAGTTTCCACTTGGTTCATTGGTATGGCTTCGGGCACCTGCTAGTGCACCTGGCCGCTCCACAAAACTTATTCCCAAGTACCTTGGACTATACCGCGTCGTAGAGCAAACGTCACTCGTCAACTATATCATGCAGCCCATCATTCCATCCGCAGACCTACGCTACCGCGGTCGCGACACTGTCCGTGTCTCTCACCTCAAGCCATACTATGACCCATTAGTCGTTTCTTCTTCCTAGTCCACCAGGATGGCACCTTTTTCTATGGAGGGCGATTGTTGTGTAGAAGAGGGGCTTCAGCGGCATTTCTTTGCGCCTCAGGGGCATCGCCATCAGCTAAGCTTGTGCTTTCTGCGCTTGGACAGAGGCTGCTGACTGCTTCGCCTTTTGCGTTCTTCTCTGTGAATAAACCCCGTTGCACTTAATACACTAATAGGTCATTTTGTCCAAGCTAACTACTAAAATTTGCAATTAAGACATAGAAATTGAAAATACATACATCAGCTTTGTCATACAAACTCAGCATTTTGTGAAATGAGCAATGTTTTAATTTATTCACTTCACATTTCCATAACTTCGTCCCCCTCAGAGGCGTCTGCTCGATAAGGCGTTTGGTGTGTAGCGACCCCACGGACACGAGCTAACGGGGGGGGGGGTTCGACTCCCTCCCACGCCTAGCCGTGCGTGGCTGAGCCGTGTCCAGGGAAAAGGGGGATCCTGCGGGTTGAGTTGACGCTCGGTGCTTGGACCTTTAAGGCCCCCCGGCAGAGGCAACACACCCCTTTGGCCCCGGCTTCACGTAGACGGCACCCCTGGGCTGACCCACCCAGGGCAAATCGGCAGTCGCCTTTTCCTACCTCTCTCTCCCTACATCTTCGTCTTTATCTCTCACTATTTATCTGTCCTGTCTTCTACTCTCTTCTGTTTACTTCCAAACTCCCTGGCGGCTAGGGTTTACCCTGTGTAAATAGCCTACCTTGGTATGGGCGCATTGGGTAATAGTAGCGTTGTACCGCTGGCGTCTGCAGGTTTTAGCATCCGCAAACTTGTCGCGTCCTCTCATTGGGCTCCATGGTGGGTGGCCGCCAATGCTTCTGAAGAAAATAAACTGGCATGCATAGAGCGTTTCCCTTATTAAGTGATCGTACCGCCTTAAAGCGCGTACGTATCGAAGACTTAGGCTTTTTCAACCGATCAAATAAAACTTCCCCCATTTTCTTGTTATACATAGTGAGATAAGTGGCAAGCAAGCCAGAACTGTATCCCCCTATGTAGTAGGCAGGTGTCTTACAGAAACTCTTGGGACCGGATACAAAGTTACCAAAATGGCCAGCGGAGACCTCCCTCTGCGAAGTTCTAGATCCTTCTCGAACACTCCAATCACTGGAACATCACACAGATCGATGAACACAACTCGTGGAGTGGTATCTGATGCCAATTTGCTTGGCCTGACCGAAGCAGAACTTCTGGAGGGGTGGAGGAGTCAGAATGTGACCAATGTACAAAGGATCATCATCAGGAGAGACAACAAGGAAACACCAACAAAACACCTAATACTCACATTTGCTTCCAGTGAACTGCCGGAATGCATTCAAACGGGGTACACAAAGACCTCTCTCAGACCATACATACCAAACACTCGTCGCTGCTTCTAATGCCAGTGGTATGGCCATGGCTCTAAAAGCTGTCGTGGCCGCCAGACTTGTGCACAATGTGGAGTCCTAGGCCACGTGTCTGAAAAGTGCAAACAACCGCCCCACTGTGTAAAGTGTGAAGAAAACCATGCCGCATATTCACGCGCCTGCGCATACTGGAAAAAAGGAGATAATAACACTGAAGGTAAAAGAAACATTTCTTTTAAGGAAGAAAGAAAAAGGGTCTCGTCATTCTATGGTCCAACATATGCTGATGCGGCGTGTCAGGGGGCACCGCCGCACCAGCCCTCGCCACTCCCTCGGCCCGCACACCCCGAGTTGGCGGTTGTGGCACCTGCCCCTAAGGCGGCTGTAGTCCAGACTACACAGCCTACTCCCGAACAGAGACTCGAGACTCCAGGGTCCTCAGGTCTCAAGGCCTCACCTCACCAGGCAAGGCCCAGCATCCGGACTACCAAATCGCGCGTGCGAGCATCCAGTGCCTCTGAGGAGGCAATGGATACATCGGTACCCCTGGTGCCGAAAGAGCGGCGTGGCTCCTTGGAGAGCGCCAAGAAAACAAACAAAATTAGATAACAGGGCCTGGTTACGGCCCTGTTACATGAACTCAAACTCTCCGCCTAAACAGCCATTCGCTTTTTGTACACACAGCACTACTTTACAATCACTATGAACACTCAAATCATACAATGGAGCGTCAGGGGCCTTCTCAGAAACCTTGTCGACATCCAAGAACTTCTACACAAACACTCACCAAAAGTGCTGTGTATACAAAAAACACACCTTAATTCAAAACACAACAACTTTCTTCGCAAATACATTAATTTCCGAAAGGACCGTGATGATGACATGACATCATGCGGAGGTGTTGCCATTAAAGTGAATCAAGGGATTGCATGCACACACTTACAACTCCAAACATCCCTTGAGGCAGTGGCTGTTCGAGCTGTTCTTTTTGATAAACTGATCACAATTTGGACTGTTTACATTCCTCCTAACTATCAGTTGCAAAAACGTAATCAATACGTTTTAATTGATGAACTTCCAGAGCCTTATGTCCGCCTTGGAGATTTTAATGGACATAGCAGGCTATGGGGTGACTCTCGTTGCGACGCGTGAGGTCGACTGATTGAACAGTTCCTTCTCTCGTCGAGTGCGTGTCTCCTAAATCGAAAAGAACCAACCTATTATAACCTCGCTATTAATACCTACTCCTCTATAGACCCAAGCATAGTATCGCCGTCTCTCGTGCCTGTACTCCAGTGGAAAGTCATCAGTAATCCGTACGGAAGTGACTACTTCCCCATAGTTTTGAGCACAACTACAGCAACTGAGTGTCCACCACGTGTTCCCAAATGGCTCATAAACAGAGCCGACTGGGAAAAGTTTTACAGCATCGCTCGTTTAGGTTGGAGTGACATATGTACGTTGACCAATGATGTTGTTGTACACTACTTCACAGCGTTTTCGATTGATGCTGCAACAAAATGCATCCCACAAACAAATGGACACCCTGGAAAACGGCGTGTGCCGTGGTGGAACTCTGAATGCCGACATGCACGCAAGAAGCAAAACAAAGCGTGGAGGTTGCTTCGGAACTCACCGACAGCCGAAAATCTTCAAATATTTAAGAAAATGAAGTCTCAGGCCAGGCTAATATGTCGGCAGGCCAAAGAGAGAGCTGGCAAAAGTTTTTATCAGGGATCTATTCATATACAAAGGAGGCTTTTGGAGCATAGTTGGTAGGGTAGGAGGAAGACAAGTACACACGCTCCCACTCGTAAACACACAGGGTGACACCTTGGAAGATCAGGCGAATTTCCTAGGTGCACACTTCGAATGGGTGTCCAGATCATCGCACTATATTGACGCTTTCCAAAATACAGAACAAAGATAGAAAAGCAAAAACTCAAACACAAATGTACAAGATACGAGGCGTACAACCAAACTTTCAGCTTACCTGAGCTCCAAACATCATTGAATTCTTGCAGTGACTCCGCTCCAGGTTCTGACCGTGTGGTGTACGAAATGTTAAAAAACCTACCAATTGAAACACAAAAAACTTTACTTTGCTTTTACAATGCTATCTGGTTCTCAGGTGCTATCCCTACTTCCTAGAAAGAAGTTATTTTTATTCCCATTTGGAAACATTGCAAGGACCCTTTTTCAGTTTCGAGTTATAGGCCAATTGCGCTTACAAGCTGCCTGTGCAAACTTTTCGAAAAAATGATTAACTCCGACTCGTACATTTCCTTGAAACAAACAGTTTGCTCGACCCATTTCAGTGCGGGTTTCGAGAGGGTAGATCCACCACCGACCACCTTGTTCGTATCGAGGCACAGATTAGAAACGCTTTCGTTCATAAGCAACACTTTCTTTCTGTGTTCCTCGCTATCGAAAAGGCTTACGATACAACATGGCGCTTCGGAATAGTGAGAGACCTGTCCTATCTCGGTGTGTGCGGAAGAATGTTTAACATAATCGAAAGTTACTTGTCAAATCGGACATTCCGAGTTTGAACAGGCAGCATTCTTTCCCAAACATTTGTCCAAGAAACTGGTGTGCCGCAAGGTGGTGTACTTAGTTGCTCACTTTTCCTCATCAAAATGAATTCTTTGCGCTTGTCCATCCCTCACAATATCTTTTGTTTTACATATGTCGATGACGTCTAGCTTGGTTTTAGATCTTGCGGTCTGGTCTTGTGTGAGCACCAGGTTCAGCTTGGTTTGAACAAAGTCTCTAATTGGGTTGAAGAAAACGGGTTCTGGTTGAATGCACAGAAAAGCACGTGTGTCTTGTTCTCCAGGAAGAGAGGCCTTAATTCCGAACCTGATATTCAACTGCATGGTCAACGCCTTTCTGTTAACACCGAACACAAATT
The DNA here is from genome assembly GCA_013436015.1 of Rhipicephalus annulatus. Taxonomy (NCBI): domain Eukaryota; kingdom Metazoa; phylum Arthropoda; class Arachnida; order Ixodida; family Ixodidae; genus Rhipicephalus; species Rhipicephalus annulatus. Next base: position 3,679 of record WOVY01005225.1, on the reverse strand, counting down.
CTTAGGCCTCATCTTGGACACCAAGCTAACCTTCATACCACAGATTAAGTATTTGAAAAACAAGTGCATAAAAGCCATGAATGTTCTGAAAGTGTTGTCACGCACAACGTGCGGAAGCGACAAGAAGTGTCTAGTGAATTTGTACAAAAGCCTCATACGTACTCGCCTAGACTATAAGGCAATAGCATACCAGTCTGCGAAACCTACTGCCCTTTAAATGCTTGACCCTGTTCATCATCTAGGAATCCATCTCTTCACGGGTGCTTTTCGCACTAGCCCCGTGGAAAGCCTCTACGTGGAATCAAATGAATGGTCGCTCCACCTACAAAGATGTTACATGTCTTTGAAATATTATCTTATTGTAAACGCAGGCAAGTATCACCCATCACATTTCACAGCCATTAACATGTCAAGCCTTGCTGTTTGAAAAACGGCCTTCTATGAGACAGCCCTACTCACTCCATGTGAGAGTCCTGGCGAAGGAAACCGGTGTGCCGCTTGAACATTGTTTGATGGCTCCCGCAGGGTACCTGCCACCGTGGCAATGGCAGGCAATAGATTGCGACGTGTCTTTCTTGGAGGTTACGAAGCATGCGCCAATTTCACACATCCAGACATACTTCCTAGAACTACAACCGAAATACACATGTCCTGAGTTCTTCACGGATGCTTCCAAGTCCAACACTTCTGTCTTGTACGCAGCCGTCGGCCCATCCTTTTCGGAAGCCGGCATTCAGCACCCTGATTCAAGTATTTTCACTGGCGAAGCTTATACGATACTCGCGGATGTCAAACACATTAAACGAATAAAACTACAGAAGACAATAATATATACAGATTCCCACAGCGTAGTAAAAGCTCTAAAAACTCTTAGAAAGCACAAGAACACGGTCTTTTTCTCGCTTTATTCGCTCCTATGTACAGTCTACTCATCTGAGCAGCATGTTGTAGTCTGCTAGGTGCCAGGACACCGCGAAATTCAAGGCAACGTTTTGGTGGGTCAGCTAGCTGGATCCGCCAGCAAAACCACTTTCCATACATCGATACCAGTTCCTGCACTCGACTTGAAACCTTTTTTAAAACGAAAGCTCAGAGGCCATTGGCAGGTCACATGGGACACACACACAAATAAATTGCATGTCATCAAGCCGCAACTTTGTCATTGGCCACCAGTATCAAAGTCACGCCACACAGGAGTAATCCTTACAAGGTTAAGAACAGGGCATACACATACAACACATTCATTTCTTTTGTCTGGGGGCGATCCACCTTTGTGTGATAGTTATGGAGAAGCACTCACTGTACTTCACATTTAATCCAGTGCATAATTTGAAGCATTGAGAAGACAACACTTTCTGTTACCCTACCAACAACAGATTCCACTCCATCCTGCAATGTTCGTCAGTAGGGAACCACTTTTTAGACATAAATCATTGTTAGCGTTTTTAAAAGAATTTCGTACCTTTCATATCATATACCCAGTCATTCCGTAGCATGACCTCTCCAGAGAAGTGTCCTCTGTGGCGGCTGCACTCAATAAAGCACTTGCCTCATGGCCCTTGGACGCAACGGTGTGAACCAGTGAGGCACTTGTGCTGATGCCATACATGTCCAACATCGTTCTTATTACAACAAAGTTTTGTCACTCATTAACACCATACACCTTTCACGGCACGGTCATGATTTTGTTACTTCTATGTTTTTACCCGCCTTAGTGCGAGGAATTTTACGGCCCTTATACAGCCACTTATCACAATCATTGTCCATATTTCTAGTCAATCGAAATGGCGCTCTTTGGCCATCAGTTGACCCTTGCACCATTAAAAACTACTCATCATCATCATCACCATATCTTCGTCGTGAAATTTATGTATTCTATTGAGTAGTGAAAATGTTTGGTAGCCTTGCAAACTGTTTGCCGTAATTTGTTCTCATTTTTAGTGTTTTCAGATGGTGTTGCCGAAAGAAGTAACGCGGGTTGGTGGGTGGATCCGTGATACAGTGTGCCCTGTTTTGTTTATATGTTGCATTAACTTGTAATAGTACACCTGATTTGTCTTTAACATAGAATACTTGATGAAAGCAGGCTACATTCTAAAATTCTTTAAAGGTCCACGATAACCCTCAGATGCCCGTAGGACTCTATTTTGCAGCACAATCAGCTTCTTATAATTTTTTGTGTTATCATATGCTATTTTTTGCACGTGCCATCATCGGCATCAAATTTGTACCTGCAAAACTTTATTTAGAACACTTCCTTCATGGATACTACCTGCGTCACAATTGCCCCGGCCTTTTCACTTCTAGATTTTAACCCAAACATACACCAATGTCCAGCCGCGCTGCTTTTTGGGAAGTGTCATTAGACCGCTTAACTAAACAATCTACATTTTTCAAAGAAATGCACGGCGTCAGCATTACTAAGAACTCGGAACTTCAGCACCTAAAAAATGTGCTACGTATCCTTTTGATTTGCCTACAATGGCCACGAGACTATTCTGCTTTGCTCTCAGATCAAAACAAAGTGCAACATGTTTATGAAATATCCGAAGGTACTTGGGGTTTTGTTTATTCTAATAGAACCACACCAAGAAACAAAAGGTCAGCCTAATTTAATGGCAGCGTTAAACACGCCTACTTTTCATTTGGATTCATGAACTTCATAGAAAAAAAATTGGGTATTTCCGAATTTGGGCGTGAACTTGTTAAAGTGGTTTCGAATAAAAACAAATTTGGTCATGCATTCGTTCGAATAAATTTAACTATATTCATTAAACCAGAGCGGCATCCAAAATTGTAGTCCAAAGAGCTAATGTTTCTGCATCCAATCTGCTTCAGTTGTGACGTGATTGCGTTTTCATCATGCTCTCACTCTACAATCGCTTTTTTGGGGGGCGAGTTGCTGCTTACTGATGGATATGTTGTTGCAGTGCGAAACTCTAATTGCGCCCCGCCGTTGTGGTGGCTACTGGCTAGTGGCTAGGCTACTTGGCTGCTTACCCACTGGTCGTGGGATCAAATGCCAGCTGCGGCGGCTGCATTTTCGATAGAGGCGGAAATGCTGTAGGCCCATGTTCTCAGATTCGGGTGCATGTTTAAGAACCCCGGGTGGTCGAAATTTTCGGCACCCTCCACTACGGCGTCTCTCATATTAATATGGAGGTTTTAGAACGTTAAACCCCCCCATATAAATTATTGAGTCAAAACTCGAATGACAAACTAGAGAGGCCGATCCTTTTGTTCCAGCCTTTCTTCTAGAATCTCCTTTCGAGTTTCGCACTTCAGTATTACATCTTTCTTCCGCTCAAAAGTGGTATATCTAAAATGGAAGACAACGGAAATAGAGTTATTGGACACCGATATATTCCTTCAAGTAAAAGCAGTAGGTATTAGCGTCGTGGCATAAAACTAGCTCTAAATCACCTGAGAAGAAGAACAAGAAACGAATTTTAAGCATCATAGGAGGCATTGCATAGATGCCAGAAACAAGAGAACGCCGCCGACAGTCCCGGACAGTGCGCCTTTTCTTTTTTTTTGGGGGGGGGAAGGACAACTCGCCCTTGAATTAAAGTCATCGCGATAGGCCTATGAAAGAAAGGACGGCAACAATGAAGCCGAGAATGCGGAATAGTTTTGTCCCAAAATGTGAATATATCCTTCATTTGCTGCAATTTATATA
>WOVY01005224.1:0-18270 GCA_013436015.1 Rhipicephalus annulatus | reverse complement strand
CTCTGCAAACAGTTAAAAAGCTATTGGGATCATTCTTGTCCATAGTAGTAAATTTCAGCCGGAAAGCTTGCGAATGAGGGCCCGCCATTTTTCAAGAGTACATTGCACTAGGTACGCTCTGGATTAACAACAACTGAGCAAATTTAAGGTTGACTCAGCTTATCTTGAACCATGCCAATCTTTACAAATTGTCAGTCTGGCTAATATAAGGCTACGTAGTATCTGCGTGGTCGGAAAACATTACTATGCATATCTCGTAGGGGATCTGTAACAATTGTGTCGCAAAAGGGATCAGATGTTCTAAACACACGCAATTGCATTTGTATAAGAAACAGCTTCTACGCGCGAATATGTGTCAAAGTATTGTATTCTCAAGATAAATGTGCTAGTCTCGCAAAGAAACTGAGTCCATTGCACTCACAACCTGAAGTTGAACTTGAAAGATATTAGTACGTGCTAACTAACTTTGGATGGGGCAACAATGTCCGAAGAACATCTGATACTCACTGCGGAATTGGAGGATTGCCATTGGCTGACTCGCGCAAATAGTTAAGAATGATATTCCAGTCCTCCTCGTAACTGCAAAGGTTGACATTGGTAAGTTTGTGGCTGAAAATAAAGGTCTACTACTACTGCTACCACCATCACTTATTCCGAGCTGTATAATAGTATTTGATGGAATGTTTTCTCAAACTAAAATTTCTATGCGAAAACTGTTTTCTTGTTCAGGAGCGAGAGATATATATTTTTTCTTTTCTGAACGTTCACGTAATGCTGCCTGACAACAGGTCAATGACGCATATAAAGCACGATATATGTTAAATCAACCTTGTATTACAGCGAAGTAAGTAAAAAGAAGATGAGGCTTAACAATCACTGATATGTATGCAATGGTCATCACACGTGCGGCTTCATTGAACGGAGTGCGTAATAGCCAGGCGCCCACCCTACACCCGTGCACAACTGCTTCAGTGCTTGTGCTCGGTTCTGCTGTGTCGCTGCTGTCAACTGACGTCATAGGACATAGTCTTTCTGGTTCCGATGTTTCTCTCAGCCGTAGTCCACTTTCGTGACTGCTGAATAAAAAATATGCAAAAACATTAAACACACAGTGTGCACTACGAGGGTGGATAGCCACATATAGGATTTTTTGGCATAGCGCAGGCTACTGTTGAGTTGACAACCGGATGATTCTTTTTGTCTTCGTGCATTGCGGAATCCTCTTCACCTCTGCAGTATATAATTACAGGGTGATTCCACGAGAGATCGACACGGGTCCAAAAGTTGACATTTTAGATTTCATTGAGTATTTTACATTTCGTGCACCTCTCACCAGGTAGCCCGACAGTCAACTTCGTTTTATGATTAACGGCATAACTTACGAGAAAAAATAAACTTCACCAACACGGAGGCACCGATTTCGTCACCTGTCATTTTCGAAAATTGTACATGCTATAAAAATACAAATATTTTTGTTTCAGGGAAACATATTTTTTACCTGTAATGCATGTCTAACGAAGAATGAATTCATACGGTTTCAAGTTTGTAGACCTTAAGAAAATAGCTTTTAAAAATGTCTAACTTGGCGACAGCTTAAAATAAGTTACGTATTCCCCATTTTTTTTCACCGAAAGTAATGCAAGCAGCGTTTTCAAACTTGACACGTTTTTAAAGATATAGTTTGTTCATAGGTACATAAATTATGCTGCCGTAGGGCAAATGTAAATCTTTATATATTGACTCAAATTTCTCATATTGGCAAGCGTGTACTCACTGAAATTTGAATAATAAAAAAAAACCCATCTTCAATTTTTCCCTAAAATCTCGTAACAGACAACCGTGGCCATCATACAGTATAAGAAAAACATGTTGCATTATTTTGTTTTGGCGACAATATTTCGGGTACAATTCAGAGCTTTTCGAGAATGCGCTGATAAGTTGAGAAATCTAGAAATCCGAACAGAAAAGCGGGCAATAAGCTTAAAACGCCAGCTAAACGTGACTGCATTTGGTGAAGAAAGGCTGTTGTTAGTCCAGCTCGGAGTAACTACTTTTGAGACACGCTATTCTTACAGTATCTGAATTCTTTCTTATACTTAGAGCACTTAGACATCTAATATGTGGCTGCCTCTCCATTAGTGACCCAAGATGGAGCTGCTGTGACGGCCATGTGTTCTGACAACACGTTGCAGTAAGAGAAGTGAGATTTGAATGAGTTCATAAACGATTCATAAAAATTTTTTATCATTTGAGGACACGAAGACATGCCGCATTAGACTGAAGAACACGCTTTAGGGCAAGTTGTCATCCGTCGTCTGCGCTACAAATGAATTGCTGTGCGCCGCATCTCGGAGGCAATGCTTTAGATCATATGGTTTAAAGTAGGGACAAAGGTTACGCCTCCCGTAATTTTATCGACAAAAACATTGTGAAATTCATTTTAACGTACTATACTTCAGTTTTGCATTCGCACTTCGGATACTTGCGCACGCTGTTTTACGTCTGCTCTCATTAAAGGTGAGAGACATCGGAACAGACGACAGATAGATCACTTTCGTGCTGCTGGTTTCACGCATAGTTGCATTGCCAGTAATTTGAGCCTCAAGGAGCGTGGCGATGGCTGACTACTTCAGCCGGGATGAAGTTTTTTGTTCAGATTACCTAATGTTGTATACAAAGAAAATACCTTATCAAAGAAACTTCCGCAAGGTCGAAGACATCGGCCTGTTTGCCCTGCAGAAGCTTTTGCCGAAAGCTGCCCGCCATGCACATAACAACGACACACGTCTGCCAGAACTGCTTCAGACGCCTCAGAGATATGCTGTCTTCGTCTAATGGCTTCTCAGCTGAACAGCTGATGAGTTTTTGCCGGAAGAAGAAAAAGTCAGAAGTCAAGAGCGGTGCCGTAAACTGCCTGAAGCATTGTCACATATGCGGACTGGAGAAGCTGCATATGCGCAAAATAGCAAAGTTTCATGCAGAGCCAAGACAACTTAGCAGCAATTCTGCAGTAACCGTGAAGTGCCACCGTAACGTGTGTAACCGCCACTTTCAACCATCAGATCTAAAATGCAGTGCGTGTGCCGAGTGGTTCAAGAACTTCAAGCAAGCCTATGAAGCGTGTTCTTCGTATCAAGAGCGCATGCGTTTTGTGACACTGTTGCCGAGCGATAAAGAGTGCCGAAAACTTTAAGCGCTTATACCAAACTTGTCAGGTTACATGATATACAGATCCCGACGTTGGCGGCTAAAACACAGGGATATGGTTAGCACTAAATGCGGTAAAAAGGACACGGCTGAACCCAATGGACGTCCAGGCAGCTATGGCTTACTACTCCAAAGATGAGTATAGCTGCTCTCGGCAGAGTCCCAACAAAAAAGATGTAGTATCTGTTATCATTGACGAAAAAAGGAGCTTGTTTCGAAAAAGGTTTATGACCCGTTCGGTGCGAGAGGCTTACCGTCTCTTTAGAGAAGCTAATCCAAACACGCCTATTGGGCTCTCAAAGTTTTATTCACTGAGGCCGAAGTGGGTTATTCTTGCACCACACCAAGAAGTGTGCCTTTGTATAACTGTGCTAATGCCACGGAGTGTGTTTCTGCCCTGCAAAACGTCACAGATGGTGCCTACACGGCGAACTTCTTGAAAGAACTATGTCTTTGCAGCTTCCTTACAAGTGATTGTTTTTTAGGCCATTGTGACTATTGTGCTAAGGAGGATGCTCTGACAGCGACATGTTTAGGAATCCCTGAAGATGTTGAGGTAGCCTATGCAGTATGGAAAAATGGCGATCTAGTAAAAGAAAAAAACAGCCCAAGTAAGTGCTTTTCTGCGAGAGCTAAGTCTATGGTTCGTGAAGTGGATTATACCATGATTACATAACATACATTCAAGAATCAGCAATACGCCAGGCGAAAGAGAACCAAGAAAAAGAATCTCGCATTTTTCACTTTGATTTCGCCGAAAATTGGACAGCCATTTTACCGAATGAGGTACAGTCGTATCACTGGCACAAAACACAGGTGTCTATATTCACGTGTGTTGTCACAAGGAAGCAATCAATTCAAAGTTTTGCCGTAATCAGTGATGGCACTTGCCATGATGCTGCACATGTCTGTTTTGCTCTACAAATAATCCACAACTATATGAAGTAACAACTTAAGCCTGACACGCATGTTACTTATGTTTCTGATGGTGCATGCACTCACTTCAAAAACAAGTACCAGTTGTTCGAGTTATGTCAGAAAGATCATATATCAACAAAGTGGATTTTTTCGGCCACAGGACAAGAACTCTTGTGACGGCGTTGGTGCCTACTAAAGCATCAGGCTACGCTCTACAACCTCAGAGCGGCAAGCTCATCTGTGATTATGTCAGCATCGCAAATGGTGGTGCAAATGAGCGCGAAGCTCAGGAATGTCAAGCTGCTGTGTGCAAATGCAGACGAGCTAGAAACATTCCGTCAGTCTAAGAAGAGCCAGTGGAAATTGTTGCCACGTGTTCCACGCATACGTTCTTGGCATGTTTGGCTAAGCACATCTGAGGGCACTGATCGTGGTCGTGTTTTGTTAGCGTCACGTACTGCTAAATGTGATCTGCAAAAGATTCAGCCATTTTGAGCGCATCTCTTGTTTCACGCAGTCACCACCAAAATACCAGTGAGGGTACTTCAAGCGCATATGCTTTTTCTAGTAACACCCAACACTCGCGTTGGAACATTTTCATATCCGAGTTTATCTGCAAATATAGACAGATGTTTTGCAACTGAGTTACAGTGTCGAAGGTTTCCTCCATTAGAGCTGTGTTATCAGGAGCATAAATGCGCCTTGATGCGCCTTGACGCGCCATAAATGCGCATGAATGCGCCTTGAGGAGCATAAATGCGTATTTGTCACAGTGCTAAAACAGCCTTTCTTCCCCAAATGCGGTCATGTTTACTCGCGTTTGAAGCTTATTGCCGCTTTTCCGTTCCGATTTCTAGATTTCTCAACTTATCAGCACATTCTCGGAAAGCTCTGATTTGTACCACGAATACTGTCGCTAAAAACAAATAATGCAACATGATTTCTATATTACTGTATGATGGCCTTGGGTTGTCTATTTACGAGATTTTAAGAAAATCGAAGATAGGGTTTTTTTATTATTCAAATTTCAGTGGAGTACACGTTTGCCAATATGAGAAATTTGAGGCAATATATAAAAATTAACATTTGCCGTACGGCAGCAATAATTTATGTACCTAATGAACAATCTATATCCTTAAAACGTGTCAAGTTTGAAAACGCTGCTTGCATTACTTTCGGTGAAAAAAAATGGGGAATACGTAACTTATTTTAAGCTGTCGCAAAGTTAGACATTTTTAAAAGCTACTTTCTTAAGGTCTGCAAACTTGAAACCGTATGAATTTATTCTTCATTAGACATACATTTCAGGTAAAAAATATCTTCCCTGAAACAAAAATATTTGTCTTTTTATAGCATCTGCAATTTTTGAAAATGACAGGGGACGAAATTGGTGCCTTCGCGTTGGTGAAGTTTGGTATTTTTTCTCGTAAGTTATGCCGTTAATTATAAAACGGAGTTGACTATCGGGCTACCTGGTGAGAGGTGCACGAAATATAAAATACTCAATGAAATCTGAAATATCAACTTTTGGACCCGTGTCGATCTCGTGGAATCACCCAACAGCGCTCGATTCACCTTAACGATAATTTTTCGGAATATTGGTGGCTCATGATAACGTATATTAAACAAAGCGTGCGAAAATGATAGTAATCACGATGCCTTGCACATGCGTAATGACGTAACAGATTTAAAGCGATCTTCTTTTCTAGAAGCCTGACCTCCGATTCGCCGACCCCACTGTGTCCATGCCGGAAATCAATTAGGGTGTTACGGAACTATATACACGAGATTATCCTGATGAATAGGCAATACTATTTGCTCATTACACCTCCGTTTACTCTAGTTTCTTGTTTCACGCATCACCTTTTTTTCTCGATTTACTTTCTTTCTTTCTTTATTTCCCTCCGGCGCTTAGTATACAGTAGTAAACTGGATGCTCGAGTACTGGTCACCTCCCTGCATTTCTGTAATTTTGTTTCATTGGTCAGATAATTCATTAAGTGAAACACTCTCGACCTCCATGACGATGCAAGCACTTTGTATTTATACTGCCAATGCTCGACTTCCCGTACGACTGTACAGAGCATTGAGATGACGGCACTGGCCAAAGCATCATCGTGCGCTGGCATAACATCACTTTAGCCAGATGAAATACTACAGCATGTCTGTGTGGGATTTCGCGAGAGGATTACATACAAGGCCCAGCATCAAATTCCTGCTATTCATTAGCAATTCACATACCTGGGGTTTTCTCGTCCTAAAACAGCGATATTATGACGGGACACGCCTTAGTGGAGGACTGCGAAACTCTACAATCTGCGCCAGAAAATTTGTGGCATTGTCCACTGGCCTATAGCGTTGCACCTCCATCAAAATGAGGCAGCAGCTGCGGGAATCAAACCCTCGACATTTGGGCCATAGCTGAAGCATCGCCACCACTGCGATGCGACACCGAGGTAGGCGCTCTTGTTCTTGTTATTGATGATGATGTCGTATCCTGTAATATACGTTTCTGCAGCCGGCGTAAAGCTCCAGAGATGTCGTAAGGCCAAAAATAAGCGCCCACTCATTCTCAGAAAAACAGAAGAGCAGGGCCCTCAGAGACTGATGCATCGTAGCAAGCGTTTTGTGTGCAATAAGAATTTTAAGTGTTCAAAAGAGGCTCGTCTTGCGTTATCTTGAGCCGACCTTGCCTTTTTTGTTTCCTGATTTGATCTTGTGGCTACCACTACCATTTGTTAAATATCGCCGCAGCTATTCTTTACTCGGCCATGCACATTATTTTAGATGACCACTTCGAAGATATTTCGGGGATCTCTGAATAAATCATTTTTTTTACAAGAACCTCACCTGGCATAGTCTTGACAGGCGGCCGACTGGTGTATTTGCGAGTAGCTGCCGCTGCCGATTGCGGAATACCGTGGCAGTTTCCCTTCATAGGCCATGTCCTTTCTTCAACTTGGGCTCTTTGCACACGCTGGCCACGGTTCTTAAGGCGCGGGCAGACATCGACCGATCAACAGTGCAGTGTTCTTGCCGAATCAGAGGCATTGCGCCGAGACATGACACGGTGCACGCGCTTTTTGTGTGCTCAATGTCTTAAGAAATCACTGTCGTGAAGGTATCTTTCTGTATCATTATCACAGAACGTAATACTCTGCATTTTCTACATGCTATATGGCACCTATAATCATATTATCGCTTGCGATATCTACGTCTACAGTGACACTTCGCACCACTCGTTTCGTGCCAATGAGCGAGAAGTTTTAGAAGGCGTATTATTGTCACGATGGCTGAAGCTACACTAGCGTCACTTTCGCCTTTCTGCAGGCCCGGTATTAGCGAGATGGCTGCGTGGCAAGCCTGGAGAATTGTCAGCCACGATTTTGTGAGCTCTATTGTTCTCTAATAAGTGCCACAATAATGCACATAGGAGAAGTAGGTTACATCTAATGCGCGTTTTGAAGAAAGAGAAAGATTATGTTATGTGGCCATCGTCCGTTCCACGAGGCATGTGAAGACGCGCGTGTATTTTGTGATGTCTCGAAAACGCGCTTTAGTTTCGGCACAATATGCACTACTAAACTGATGCTTGCTTCACGTTGGTTGACGGTTTTCCTATATCGTCCCAAGTTTCAGTGAAGTGCGTACGTACAGTCACAATCATTTTAAGAATGAACCATGGAGCATCATTACAGGATCACGTGGCTTTCGGAGCTCTTATAGGGCTGTTAAACGGCAGTACAGCGTCGGTGGCAGCGAGAAGTTTCGCTCATGCGCAGTGCGGCCGGGCTGTGAAAACTGTGTCAGGCTACCTTGCACGTGTTGTCTGCTGCAACCCGAACGGCAGGAGGGAAGCCTTGTGCTTCAAAGTATATCCAATTACGTTGCACAATATTCACGAACGAACTTGGAAGTACGGTACGTAGGCCAGCATTTTTAAGATCATGGTTGGTATGTCACCAGGACGCTATCCCCAGAGCACGTCTTGTGTTCCAGCATGATTGCGGCATCGGTGCACATTGCGAAAGTTAGGAACGAGAACGTGTAAAATCGACTCATCGCGGTGATCATTTGTAATTCATAAGCGTTTGTGAAAATAGGTATGGCGGGGGTTGGGGCATACACAAAAGCAGCCATGGGGTGACACACCTGTTCACGCTGCGCGACTGTGGATGAACTCAAGGTTCGCCAGAAGTTAGGGAATCTTCGAGCGCATCATAACTTTGTGCACTTCTGGAATGGCAAGAGTGCTTTTTTGTTTTTCAAAGTGGGACATGACAAAACGCTGATGTAACGTCGAGGAAAACTATTCCAGATTACTGTCACTACTTTCCCAAACGTATCTCTCTTTTGTGAAAGGTGCACCATGTAACAGCTCGGTTATTTGTGTTCATTTGGCTCTTCGTTGTGCGAATACAAGAACACAGGAAAAAGAAAGAACAAAAATAGTAACACGGCATGCATATGAGGCATGCTGTTTAAACTGAAGCATCAATACTTCAGTTGCCGCCATAATACGATCACCAAGTAGGGCGAAAATCAGCTAGCAGACGACGGACGAGTACTGAGTTTAAGTGATGCGCGCGAAAGGTAGCTACCCTCTTCGTGCCCGCGTGCATAGTAACACGGCATGCATAGGAGGCATGTTATTTAAACTGAAGCATCAATACTTCAGTTGCCGCCACAATACGTTCACCAAGTAGGGCGAAAATCAGCTAGCAGACGACGGACGAGTACTGAGTTTAAGTGGTGCGCGCGAAAGGTAGCTACCCTCTTCGTGCCCGCGTGCATAGTAACACGGCATGCATAGGAGGCATGTTATTTAAACTGAAGCATCAATACTTCAGTTGCCGCCACAATACGTTCACCAAGTAGGGCGAAAATCAGCTAGCAGACGACGGACGAGTACTGAGTTTAAGTGATGCGCGCGAAAGGTAGCTACCCTCTTCGTGCCCGCGTGCATAGTAACACGGCATGCATAGGAGGCATGTTATTTAAACTGAAGCATCAATACTTCAGTTGCCGCCACAATACGTTCACCAAGTAGGGCGAAAATCAGCTAGCAGACGACGGACGAGTACTGAGTTTAAGTGGTGCGCGCGAAAGGTAGCTACCCTCTCCGTGCCCGCGTGCAGATAATGTGACGTGTCACTCAGCATCGCAGACATATATAGTACCAAACGCCGCGTGCTCCTGTGTTCACTCAGCCCCGCCGCGGTGGTCTAGTGGCTAAGGTACTCGGCTGCTGACCCGCAGGTCGCGGGTTCAAATCCCGGCTACGGCGGCTGCATTTCCGATGGAGGCGGAAATGTCGTAGGCCCGTGTGCTCAGATTTGGGTGCACGTTAAAGAACCCCAGGTGGTCAAAATTTCCGGAGTCCTCCACTACGGCGTCTCTCATAATCATATGGTGGTTTTGGGACGTTAAACCCCACAAATCAATCAATCCTGTGTTCACTCTCAAGAAGATTTCGACAGCACTACATGTACAGCAACGGATATGACTGACGAAGAAGAACGGCGAGAATATCTTGCTATTCTTGGCAGCCTATACAAAGTACTTCAGGAAAGAAAGCAGGCACACACGTCTCAAGGCGATGTCAGGTCAGATTTTTCTAGATCCTGTTCTTTTCATGATGGTGCTTGAGTTGCCGTTACAACATGGGAATCTTAATATGAACAGGAATTCTTTTATGTCATGGTGTTCAGAGGAAGTTATCACATAGCTGTTTACATTTGGAAGCGAACTGTGTCATACACTTTGTGTTGACAGGGTTTCCTAAGGGACATAACGTCATCATGTTTGAAAACGCATTTGCAGTACCCGGAAGCTGAATTACGCACTGTATTCACATTACGGGGACCCTACAAACACAAGCTGCAGTGCTTCAAGAGGCGGAGGCTGAGTTATTCCCGTAAATTACGAAGACCTTCTTTTCCACCACTCGGATTTCAAACGTTGCTCTTCCACTGCTGCCGACTTATATGAGAGGCTTGAATGAGATGTAGCCCCCCTCCGAGTGCTATACGCTAGCTCTCTTCAACAACTTCTGCGCAACAATATTTGCCTGTATAGTTCCGCATTTTGGCCTTTAGGAAGCCCCATATTACGCCCCGCCACAGTGGTTTAGGGGCCAAGATAACCGGCTGCTGACCTGCAGGTCGTGGGATTTAATCCCGCCGGCGGCGGCTGCATTTTAGATGAAGACGAAAATGCTGTAGGCCAGCGCGCTCATATTTGGGTGCAGGTTAAAAAACCGCACTTGGTCTAACTTTCCGGAGCCCTCCACTATATGCCGCGTCTCTCATAATCGTATAGTGGTTTCGGGACGTTAAACCCCACATACCAATCAATGAAGCCACATATTACGGTTGTTGCTATTCCTAGTTGTAATAGTACACGTTACCCGTTTAATAATAGATGTTAGGGCTGCGCCGAAGTAAGGATCCGCAGGCATCGGTTGCTCTGTAAAAAACGCAGAAATGCGGCGCATTGGTTAGGCCCACTTAGGTTCAGGTGGCACGACGGGTACAACTGGTATGCTACGTAAGCAATCACAGTGCGTTTAAAAAAATCAGCCCGAGAGTGAGATGAGAGTGCCAATTGAACCGGACGTAGCAGCATGATCAAGTGCTTAATTTTCACATCAATAATCTGTCGGGATCATTCATATCAGTGCGAAAGGACGTTGCCAAAGCTAATCCTGCATCGAAGCCTGTAACACGCCCTGCCAGGTATTATTATTGATACGTTGCTAAATATGCTTGTTCTGCGAAGTTTTAGACTCAGATACATCAGATCAGCTTTTTCTCATACCGTACCTCCTGATTCCATTATTGATTTGATTTATTACTTACTGCAGTCCGTCGACCAAGCAGGAGGGGCGAAGACAGTGAATACAGTGGAAACAAAGGGCACAGATTTGAACAGCAAAATTTTCTGTCTTACGCAATAACTGAAAATCAAGTGCATACTAAGTAAAGTTAATTAATTTTACACTACTAGAAAGAAAAAAATGCACAAATTGCTTGTAACAGTCTTCAGCAAAAAAAGGAACGCAACAGAAATGAACTCATGAGATGACGTTACATATGATGGTATCAACATTGTTGACTACACAAAAAGATGCATGTATTTTTCGATGTGAGGAATGCGATGTTCAGGAAAAGCATATGTAGGCAATGTATTCCATTCGCTAATGGTTAGTGAAAAGAAGTGTTTGAAAATCTTATTACGTCCGAAGTATGGCGATAGATCCCTATTGTAGTTATGCCTGGTTTGACCGAAAGAAGTTGGAGATTGGTATTCATGAGAATCGATATTAAACTTAAGATTTCGCAACAGGAAAAGAAACTTGAGTCTGGCGATAGCTCTGCGCTATTTCAAAAGTGGGATAAGTGATGAAGGTGAATCAAGATTGTGATAGGCATCATAAATGAATCTTACCAACCTTCGCTTGACCATTTTCAAGTTCATGAATGTCTTTTTTTTCCAAAATATGGATCCCAGGCCACGCATGCGTACTCTAGACGGGGTCAAATAAATGTGCTGTTGGGAAAACATTTTATTTGTGATACTGCGAAGAATAAATACCACCTCGGGAGTTTTCACTGGTGTTATAGCTAAGAGACACACGAAAATGTGATGCTGCTCCGGATAGTAGAGTCTAACAACTAAGCAGTGGCTCAGGGGGTCAGCGGGCATATCGAACGAGTGGACACGGCATCTGCGCATGCGAGGCAACCCGGTTGAGCCAGAGTTTTTACGGAGCAAGCCACTCGCTCACCTATTTCGTCTCCTCAGCGAAGCGCGTGCAGCAGACAAGCACGCGAGCCTTTTCCAAGCAAAGCGTCTGTTCGGTTGACAGTAACTGTAACCTTATTGAACAGGGGGCGTAGCCATGCGCTCAGCTAAGAAAAAAAAACGGGGGAGGGGGAGTGCAGTTTTTTGGTGAATCTGTGAAATCTGACGGGCTGTTTTGGTTATGGGACACAGTTCTCGTTCATGAATTGAGCGAATGGCTGCTGCAGTGTACACATTGTAAATTTCAGCTGCCTTTACTTTCTTCGCCTATGTTACAATGCCATAATATTTCAACACAAGAATGTTTCTGTAGTGTTCACTGGTGGTAGATCTGACGCCAGTACCTTTTTGTCCAGTGGCACTGCAGATGGCCCTTCGAATGAAGAATCGACTGATTTGCCCCGCCTCGTCAGAGCTTCTTCGCCTGGTATGTGTAGCATTGCCATCAGTTACTACAGTTAAACCGAGTAATACAGTTAGTTCTACACAAAACTGATTACGCTAATGCTTTCGGTCGTATAGCAGACACTTTAAATTACCGTCTTTTCATTATAACAAAGAAAACGCCTCCATACTGCTTAGGTCTGACATCACAGGCTTGAACAATAAAAAAAATGTTCTTGTCATATTTTTTTTTAAAGTGAAGTCATGAGCGATGCGTCGGGAGATTCCCCGAGATGTGGCTTAGGCGTCTGCATGCCATCAGAGTGCCCAATAGCTCCGCTAACGGTGGCGCGAACCATTAATATCGATGGCTTGCAGTATTGGTCAGCGTTGAGAGTTTCTGGACAAATTCGCCAGTATTAGGGACATGCATATAATGCTTTTTGCACCTGCTCATAACGTAGTCGACGGTTAAAAACTAGTGAGAGAACCACGGTGGTTAATGAACATTAGACTACTCTGAGTGCCCTTACCTAAGAATTTACGTTATACCTTTGGTACATGCATTCCAAGAATAATATATTTGTGTATAGATTGTCACGTTGTGCAAACTTCAAAGAAAACGGCAGTCGTGCTGTTAAACATGAAACAATTTTTAGACATGCCCAAGAAATAAGTTTCAGTGCAAGTAATACACGCTGTAGAATGGTAGTGGCTATCACATTCATCAGCAATCGATAAACTGATCAGCACAAAAGCGCGTCGGAAGTTATACTTGTGGAATCGAACTTTCAGGCATTACAGTTTGTAATGATGGTGGTTGATGTGTGGGGTTTAACGTCCCAAAACCACCATATGATTATGAGAGACGCCGTAGTAGAGGGCTCCGGAAATTTTGCCCACCTGGGGTTCTTTAACGTGCACCCAAATCTGAGCACACGGGCCTACAACATTTCCACCTTCATCAGAAATGCAGCCACCACAGCCGGGATTTGATCCCGCGACCTGCGCGTCAGCAGCCGAGTATCTTAGTGATTACGCCACCATGTCGGGGCTGTTCACACATTTTCCCTATGGCTACCCTTGACTGTGGTAAACTAAATGTGGACCTACGGATTGTGTTGGGGCCTTGGACATAGAAAATACATGTGCTCATGCCTACATGACTAATTTGAGCATGAAATTACAGTGGTAGAAATTTTATGGTAGAAAAATACGTTACTCCTAAATGGCCTCTTTGTTTGACTATGCGAACATGGGATGTGCCCAGTCATAGCAACTGAGCGATAAAAATGTAAAGAAAGTGTAACAATAATAACGAACTGATGCCAACCCGGAGCAGCTTGAGTGTCGGTTGACAAGCTTTGAGATCCAAACCCTTGAAAGCCTGGTCTGGAGCTCGAGACCGACTAAAAAACAAATGGCAGCATATCCACGGAATGAATGATGGAGAGTGGGGTGAAGCATCCGTCCGTCCATTCGTTCTTGCTTCCGCCCATTCATGCGTGCGTCTGTGTGACCGTCCATGCGTCCATCCGCCCATCCGTGCGTGAATCTGTTCGTGCGTCCGCACGTCCATCCGCCCATCCGTGCGTGCATCTGTTCATGCGTCCGCCCGCCAATCTCTGCGGCCATCTCTGCGTTCTTCCATGCAACCGCCTCTGTGTCCATCCATGCGTCCATTCGTCCGTGCAGCCATCCATGCGTCCGTCCATGCATCTGTCTCTGTGTCCGTTCGTCCATCTATTACACCCCAAGTACCACCATCTCGCATCTTTTCATTCATTAATATTCCCCATATAGAAGCACCACCATTTTAGCGGACATACCAAGGACTAAACGAGAGGCGGCGCACGCACATTTTCTTGCGGCTTGCGTTTCGGGTCTACTTCCCACCTTTAACCACCTCGAGTTCATGGTATATACTAGTTCACTGTATTCATGGCACTGCGGCTGAACGCTCGCTAAACCTTTCTAAAACTAAGGAGGTTACACCCAGCGAGTATAATTTAGCAGCCCTTTCTTGTCATATAGGGCGCAATGTACATGCCAATGGCTGCTAATGGGGATCGCAGCGTGCGCGTTAACCAGAAGCAGAATTCTCATCTCTCTCATTCCCCCTTAGCAGCCATTGGCATGTACATTGAGCACTATCTTTTATTGTTCAGCAGCGCACAGAAGAAATCTCACCGGCATTACCTTGGAGGTCAAAATGTTATACTTGTTACACACTACGGCGTCTATAAGGGATGAACGGGTGCCGCTATAAGAAGCGTCGCCCCTAAAACTGACAAGGCGTAAGGGGGGAGGGGGGCGTGCCGCCGGCGTAGTTTTGCGTGATGGATATCAATGGTATAGAGCCACCAAGAGGCGAGGAATAGTGGCAAACTTCGGAGCAACACAGTCTATATGAGGACAGAATTGTAGTAAGCACATTGCTCACAAGTGCACCATTCTTGGAATCGGCCAAGCCATCTGAAAAACACTGTATTACTGTTGAATTCGAGGATCGGACTTACTAATGTGTGATGTTTGAAAAACGGTGCGTATACGGAAACGTGCTCGATTTTCAGAAAAACATATTTCCATTCAGTTCGATTCCGTGCAAGAAGCGCTTAATTCTATTCTAGTCTTCCAAGCATTGTCTCCATTTCAATACTATATCATACCTAGGTCAAGAAAATTTGGAATGATTCCGCAGTCATTCCAATTGCGGAATGGGGATTCTGCAACACTGGTTTAAATGTGCTGTACCAGCAGGACCTGTTATCTGGAGCAATTATTACTCAAGTACCATGTGCGTTTCAGTCATATTACACACAGCTTCGAATAAGCACTTCCTAGAGTTCATGCTTATTCCATTGACACTGTAAACAACTTATTCAAGCTTAAGTCCTTGGGGCAACGAGATGACGTTCTGGCACGAAGGAAGTCAGTTTATGATGCATATGGGGCTATATAGTATCAAATACGCCCGGCTGCACTGAATGTGACTGCGATCTTAACGCTTTGTCTTCTTTACTGTCACTGTTCTTCAAGATGTGATCGCTGGCACTGCGTTACGTAAGACGTAAATGTTTTCTGCCAGCCGGGACGTGTTTCCGATGGCAGCGAAAATGCTTGAAGCCTGTGTGCCTAGACTCAGGTTCACCTTGAAGAACCTCAGGTAGTCGAAATTTCTGAAGCCTTTCACCGCGGTGTCTGTCATATTCATATCATGGTTTTCGGACGCTAACCACAAGAAATAATACGATATTATTCATTTTCAGTGGTACCAATAAATCAACCCCACTTTTTTTAACCCTGCGCAGACAAGTGAAATAGAATCTCTTTTGTTGATTCTTCTTTCTTGTATATTATATTTGGTTCGCTTTGTGTTTTGCGGTCACTAATTTTTGGTCCGGCTAAGTTCAGTACGTTAGTCGCCAATGATTTTGCAAACGTACTTTGCGAACATACAGCACATACACGAAACATGTGTACCTCTGGTTACATATTGCGTTGTGTACTGCGCAAACCAGCCACAGCCAATGATTGGAAAGCGTACACTTTGGTAACCACTGTTATGACGAAGCGAACAGCCGCCGATCCTCGGGAAGTGCTTTCACTGTGAAATAAACAAAAATAGCCGTCAATCTACGCCAAATGTGGTTGGGTTATGAAGCTCTTGAAAATGTTATTGCTTGCTTCGTGGGAAACTGCATTGTGCTAAGATCTTTGTCTGAGTGTGCTTATAAATATGAGCCGATGGTTAATAATGTGAGTAACCATCATTTTTTTCGCTGTACAAAATAAAGTTTTCGGTAAGTAACTGAAAAAGCTCTTCGTGAGCTCCTTCCTAATTGCTACGCATTGTACCGTCTTTGTAAGTGACCATCATTTTACGCGCGACGCCACACCATTAAACATCATTCTCGGAGCTCTCAAACATGCTTAGAGCCTACAAAAATGCTGCTTTCATTTTTTAAAAAAAATCTAGCATCTATCGCGTTTTGCTCTATGTAAGTAGGCGTTTTTTACAGGATTCAAGAAAGGCGAAAATATTTGTCAATACAGTTAGAAAAAAGTGCTGTTCAATCTCTGAGCTTGTAGCGTCCCCTGTGAAAAAAAAAAACACTAGCCGTCAATTGCCGCTGAATAAGGCAAACTTTGGGTGCACGCGAATCGCCCAATTTGGGAATTATTTCAAGCGAATATGCTTACCATGCATGCCGTAATCTCTTCACCAATATTTATAACGTCGAAAACAAGCTGATGTACTTACGTCCAGAGTTTTTTATTCCGCTGTCCGATCCCTCGCAGGAATGTTGCTGGCTCCACGCAAAGAGACAAGCGAAAACGTGCCAGCACTGTCTTCGGCGACGCCAACAACGGCGAGAAAACATCGGGACATCGACGCCACAAGTGCGAATCATGTGGCATAACCTTTAAACGGCATCGCTATCTGACGGATCATCGCCGCATACATACAGGGCGACAAGCCCTTTTATTGCAGCTAATTCGGTCGATCGTTCACAAAGCATTTTTCGTAGTGCATATCCGTATTCACACAGACGAGAAGCCCTTCAAGTGCCATGCGTGTAGCAAGTCTTTCAGGAGGCTTGCAGAGGTTCGTAGACATGAACGCACGCATACGGGCGAAAGGCCGTATAGATGCGTGTTATGTGAATATTCATCGACGACATCGTCTAATCTCAAAAGACATCAACGCACACACGAAAAAAAACGTAAGCCTACCCACCAACGGAAACACGATCACCTGTACAAGTGCAGCATCTGTCCGAGGTGGTGGCTTTTTGAATTTTAACTGGCCTCATACCTCCTGACAAGCCCACGTGGGTGCTTCCATTTTAAGAAGCCTCCGTACTCTTTCATCTAGCGAAATGTGCAATCAGGCATTGGCGTTTATATAAAAAAATTGCATGCAGAACTGTTGACGAAGATGAATGTTTGATTTCAATGTGCTATTTGTGTGATTGACCGAGAAGTAAAATGTGGCTTTCCCCTTCGAGTCGTCTTAGTTGAACGCGTCAGAGAGCATGAGACTCTTTTTGCTTGGCGTGGTAAACTGAGGTCATCTTAGGGATGGCATATTTGATGTGAAAAAACGCTAAATTGGAGAGCCCGTTATTTAAAGAGCCGACTTTGCTACCAACCCTTTGTGTTGTAGCAGACATGTTCATCCTTGTTTCAAGAGGGTGCAGTGTCCCCGACGACAACTTCGATTCGGAAAAATCAGTAGAAGTTGAGGCACTCCACTGTGGCACCATCGCAATTTTATCGTCGTTACGCAATGTTCATGCGCTATGATATATTTATTTATTTATTTATTTACAGTACCTCAAAGGCCCCAATGAAGGGGTTTTACATGAGGGGTGGGCTATTACAATCGGTTAAAGGAGTAGATGCTCGATCGCTGCTTTGGAGTTGATGATACTGGAGTGGTGCGCAACGTGAGGAGGAAGGCCATTCCAATCTTGTGCGGTCTTGACAAAGAAGGATGAAAGGTGCGCAGTGGTGTGAGCTCTTGGCGGGTAAACAGCTTTCCTGTGATTGATGCGGTCTGAATGACGATGGGCTGGCTTGATGGTGGGAGTACGAGGGCGATCCATGATAAACTTGAAAAACAGGCACAGACGAGCTATAAGCGGCGTGACGAAAGGGTAGCGAGGTTAGCACGAGTTCGGTTACGCTTGACTGATATGAATAATCTGAAAAGATGAAATCTTGCTGCCCGGCTTTGCACTGTTTCAAGTGTTTTAGTATTGTTACTCTGATGAGGGTCCCAAACAGCGCATACGTATTCAAGTTTTGGTCTGATTAGTGTCTGATAAGCGAGTAGTTGACAGGGGTAGGAGCTAGATGAAGGTTTCGGCACAGACAGCCAAGAGCACGGTTTGCTTCGTTAGTAATGTGCGTTATGTGAGGGGACCATGTTAAATCAGAAGAAAAATG